>JBCNYH010000003.1:18362270-18375010 GCA_039654325.1 Tandanus tandanus
CTCGCCCAGAGTCGGCTGAGATGGGCGCCAGCCTCCCCGCGACCCTGATTAGGAATAAGCGGTTCAGAAAATGAATGGATGAATGAAATTGCCCCTAGGTGTGAGTGTATGAGCAAATGTTTGTGCCTGTTGGCCCTGCAGTGGTTTGGCGAGCTGTTCAGGGTGCACCTTTGCCCAGTGTCGGCTGGGATGGGCTCCAGCCTCCCCGTGACACTAGTAGTATTAAACGATTCAGCATATGGATACATGGATGGATGGATGGATATATATGTATATATGTAAATAGATATTGAGAATGGTTAATTCATCATGGAGGTGCATGAAGCTTAAACTCTCTCTGTGGGATGCCTATGGGTGCAGGATCTAAACGGTGGATGAAAATGCAAAATAAATATTTCACTTATTCATTCCACCACTGATAACCAGAAAGTTATATACGGAAACAAATAACACTTTTCCATGAACGCATGAACTTCAGCACTAGTGTGTGTGGATAGCTCCTCGATGACTTTCTTTCCTCTGTAGTGGTACTCTCTGTACAAAATCTTTAGCACATCACTTCTTCCTCTTCATTTTTTTTCCCTATTTCCAACATTTCAATGTTAGTGAGCCTGTGCCCACTGTAGGCTCAGATTCCTGTTCTGTTCTGTTCTTGACTGAAAGAAGTAGAACCTGATGTGATATTCTACTCATGTAGCCCATTCACCTCAAGATTTCATGTGTTGTGTATTTTTCTGCTCACTATGCTTATAAATAGTGGTTACTTGATTGACTGATGCTTTTCTGTCTGGCCATTCTCCTCTCCTCTCCTCTCTTCCCCTCTCTCACAAGCAAGACTTATTTGGCTGCAGAAATGTATTTTTATTTATTTATTTATTTTTTTACAAAATTCTCTGCAATATTTACTTCCACACTCAACAGCCTCTACTCAAGACTGTTAAATATTCTGGGAACTCAAATTACAATCCTGCTACAATCAAGTCAAGTCAGTAAGATCACAATTTTCCCAATTTCAATGTTTGTGTGGACATTAACCGAAGCTTTTAACCTGCATATGCATGATTTTATGCACCGCACTGCTGCCGTGAAATTAGTTAAGTGCATAATTACATAATTGCATTGAATGAGCAGTTTCACAGGTGGCTGGTGATAGTATTTACCATTTAGATATAGACTCTGTATTTACTACAGTCAATGATGTATGTATACTGTTTACATACATAAAGTATATGAGATATATATAGGCAATACGGTGGAGTGGTAGTTGGCACGTCCGCCTCACAGCAAAAAGGTCCTGGGTTTGAGCCCCTGGCTGCATGGATTTCTGTATGAAGTTTGCATGTTCTCCCTGTGCATGCGTGGCTGTTTCCCCCAGGTACTCCGGTTTCCTCCCACAGCCCAAAGACATGCACATTAGGCAAACTGGCTGTTCCAAATTAACCCAAGCTGTGGATATGAGTGTGAATGGATGTGTTGTCCTGCGATGGTATAGCGAGCTGTTCATGGTGTACCCTGTACCGGCTCCAGCTTCCCTGCGACTTTAGTAGGAACAAGTGGTTCAGCAAGTGAGGGAGTGTGTGAGTGAGTGAGCATATGCATAGTGTGTATATAACATACAGCTGTGGAACAAATTAAGAGACATTTATATTTACATTTTCAGCATTTGGCAGACACCCTTATCCAGAGCGACTTACATTTATCTATATACAACTGAGCAGTTGAGGGTTGAGGGCCTTACTCAAGGGCCCAACAATGGCAGCTTGGTGGTCCGTGGGCTTGAACCACTGACCGTTGGATAGGTGATCCAATCAATCAATCAGGTCATCCAGTCACTTATCGGATATCACTGAATAGTCAAGCTTCTCAATATGTCTCGGAGACAATTCTGCAATATCCACCTCACCTGTATATTAGCATTATTATCCTTTCCAGTGAGGTTATGTATTAGCGTTGGTTTGTGTTTGTTAGCAGGATTATGCAAAAAAAGGTTATTAGCGGATTTTCATGATATTTGTATCAGAGGTGGTGATTTGGACAATATAGACTCATTTATAGATAAGTTTTGAAGATGATCCAGAACAAATTCTAGGTCCTGGATAAATAATATCCAGGAAAAAATAATTTTGTGACAATCACAATCGAACGATCCCTGACGTTTTAGTTCATATGGGGGATTGCTGGGGTGATTAGAGGTTTGTGCCCCCAGAGTAGTTTTGTTTATGTAATATATTTATATTGTATATGTAACATTATTTATTGATTGACTTGTTATTGAGTTTATATGGATTTGTGTTTAAAAAAACATTTAATTCAAGTGTGTACGCATCAATGACAAATCGAATAGCTTTGATAATGTCGGGTTGTAATATTCACCAACTTGGGCTAGCAGTTGAAAAGAGTTCAGGGTCGTCCAAGCTACGCTTCACAGACCCCAATTTCAGAAGCATCAACCTAAAGTATAGAGAAGTATAATGAAATATAAAAAGTAAACAGAACTGCAGACAAATGGGAACAATCTGCGTACTATGAAAATAAAATAATAAAATCTGCACATCACAGTGTTTTAGAATAACACTGTATACAGACAGACAGTTTGTCGTGACTCACTGCATGACTTGAGTTTAATAATCTGCTCTAATAATTTAAATAACCCTTTTTTGCACAGAGGTCTTGGTTTTCATTTTGTGTCATTCTGTATGAGAACATACTGTATCTGGCACCTGATGAATCTTTGCTTTAGGCTATGTACTTGGATTTGAGAAAAACTGCCAGGATAAAAGTAAGTGTTTCTTCACTATGGGAGGCTTTTTTTAATATTTATGGTGTTTCAGAGCTCTTTTGGCGCACAAACTATAGCTGCAGCTCTCAAAATGATGTGATGAAGGAATTTGAAATGATTTGCACGTATGTCATGCTATGAAAAAAATCCTAATAATAATAATAATAATAATAATAATAGTAGTAGCAATAATAGTAATAATAAAGGTGGCACAGTGGTTAGGACCTTTGCCACACAGCAAGAAGGCCTGGGCTCGTGGCGTTTCTGTGTGGAGTTTGCATGTTCTCCCTGTGCTTGCGTGGGTTTCCTCCGGGTACTCCGCTTTCCTCCCACCGTCGAAAAACATGCACAGTAGGCTAATTGGCAGTTCTAAATTGCCCCTATGTGTGAGAGTGGGTGTGAATGGTTGTATGTGTGTTGCCCTGCAATGGCCTGGTGAGCTGATCAGGGTACCCCTGCCTTCACCCAGAGTTGGCTGAGATGGGCGCTAACCTCCCCGCGACCCTAATTAGTATTAAGCGGTTCAGAAAATGAATGAATGAATGAATGAATGAATGAATGAATGAGAAATACTAAAGGAGGTGGTGTAGTGGTCAGCTTGTCTGCCTCACAGCAAGAAGGTCATCATCATCATTATCATCATCTTCTTCCGCTTGTTCCGGGGAGCAGCCTAAGCAGTGAGGTCCAGACGTACCTCCCCCCAGCCAAATCCTCCAGGTCTTCCCGGGTACACCTAGGTGTTCCCAGACCAGCCGAGAGATGTAGTCCCTCCAGCGTGTTCTGGCTCAGCTCCGGGGTCTCTTCCCGGTTAGACATGCCCGAAACACCACACAAGGGAGGCATTAGGGAGGCATTCTAATCAGATGCCTGAGGCACCTCAATTGGCTCCTCTCAACTGGCTCCTCTCCGAGCTCCTCCTGGAGGGCCGAACTTCTCACCCTAACAGCAAAACGGTCCTGGGTTGAAATACCAGGCTCGATAAGGGTGTCTCTGTGTGGAGTTTGCAGGTTCTCCCTGTGCTTGTGTTGGTTTCCTCCAGGTAGTCTGGTTTCCTCCAACAATCCAAAGACATGCACATTAGGCAAATTGGCTATTTCAAATTGCCCCAGGTGTGAGTGTGAATAGATGTGTGTGTGCGTGTGTGTGTGTGTGTTGGCCCTGCGATGGACTGACGAGCTGTTCAGGATGTTTCCCCTTGGTTGCTCAGAGTTGGCTCCAGCCTCCCCGTGACTTTGTAGGAATAAGCAGTTCGGTTAATGGATGGATGATTGGATGGATGAATTATTAGATTCTGTATGATGAAATGCATAGAACAACACTGCAGAAATAAACTGACGCTACTCACACAGATGCGCTCTTGTATCACACCCACACCTCAGCAGACGGGCATGGATGGAGAGCGCCGTATTCGTCTGTCATTAATCTTCAAGGATGTTAATAAATATTATTATTCATAGGATTTCTCCCTCATATCGAGAGCTCATTCCCTCCCGCATGCTTCCATTGTTCTCTTTTTGTTTACTCTGGAATAATGGATAGTAATGAATGTGGCCACTAGCATTCCCAGCATGCACCCTGTGATGATGATAAAGCCTCGCTGTCATGCTTGATGGGTCACTGTCCTGTACAGAGCAGGACGGATATGCTGATGTGCTCCTGACTGTCTCACGGGGGAATATTTCAGCATCAGCCCCTTTAACACGTCGATTTAATTCTTTAGAAAGAAACAAGCTTTGTTTTCATTAATGGGGTCAAGTAAATCATTTAAATATTTATTATCCATATTAATTTCAAAACGTCTCTGTTAGGAAGAATTAGTGTGTTGCTATAGGTGTAAAGGCCACTCCCTGCCAGCCTGTATGCGCTGTTCACATCCTCAGCATCATCCACTACCTTCATTTCTAGACACTGGTGTAATTAAAGTCATTTCTACTCAGTTTCTTCATTGGTTCCCCCCCATTCTGTGAGTCGGTGTAATCGAGGCAGCGCGGGCAGGCTTGTGAGTACACAAATCCCAAGCACCATTTGCATCTAATTGCATTGTAATTTGATGTTTCCAGCAAGTCACAAACATCTGGCTCAGACGTAGCTTAACTCAGTACCCACACATACCTACATGTATTTATGCAAAAAAGTTTTTTTTAATGATATTTTCAGTCTATTTTCAAGATTTTAAGTGTTTTTACCATTAGTTTTCTCCTTACTTTTGTGGTACCCAATTCCCACCCATCAGAACTTACCTGGAACGCAAAGGCTACCAACCAGGGAGGGCAAAGGTCACCAACTAACTGCATTTTTTCGAACTACTATGCATGTGTTGTCAGGAGCAGCGTAACACACTCAGAGGAAAGCACTACGCAGTAATATATGTAGTGTTAAAATAAAGGAGCACTCATAGAGTGCAAGACACCTCCACCAGGCACCAGTGGATTATTATAATTTGGCATAGTGAAAATGAAATGTCTCCCCCTAGTGGGCATCAAATGAGCCTTTTCCCCAATGTTAAAGACAGGGATTTTTCAGGATTTTTATTTTTTTTAACACGATCCCATGCACAGATCAACCCCAAAAGTTTATGGGTTCTTTCCAGGCCCAGGCCCCTCCCCTCCACTAAGTTTGACATAAATCTCATGATAAAAAGCCTTTAATAAATTTCCTTAATCCGGATCTGCTTTAAAAAATGTTATGGGTTCTTGCCAAGCCAATACCCCATTCCTCCACCAAGTTTGGTGAAAATTAATATAGTTGGTTTTTGTGTAGGGGCGGCACCGTGGCGCAGTGGTTTCCCCATGCTTGCATGGGTTTCCTCTGGGTACTCCAGTTTCCTCCCACAGTCCAAAAACATGCACGGCAGGCTGACTGGGGGTTCCAAATTGCCCCTAGGTTTGGGAGTGAGTGTGAATGGTTGTGTGTGTTGGCCATGCAATGGTCTGGCGAGCTGTTCACGGTGTACGCTGCCTTCGCCCAGATTTGGCTGATATAAGTGCCAGCCTCCCCACGACCCTAATTAGGATTAAGCCAATTAGAAAATAAATGAGTTTTTGTGTAATCCTGCTAACAGAACAAGCAAACAAACAAACATGAAATTGAGGACTCTGGTGTGTACGTAACCTCCCCCGTAATTAACACCCACATTATTACAACGGTGCATAAAGGTAATAATTTGGTTATCTGAATATTTTGACAATGATAAACCATAAAGCCTTCTGAGAACATGCACATGATTTTTAGAACGCTGTTTTGACGTTGCCAAAATGTTGCACACATCCAGTCCTCCAGTACTGCGCCGTTTACCATGGGACAAGGACCGTGCACTTCCATACTGGGGTTTTCTTTTCAGTGAATCACTCAGGTACTGAAAAGGAATCCACGGTACACATGCACGCAGTCCTGGCCCCACACTAAATGGCACTGTGTTAATGTGTAATTTCAACAGTTATTGCTACACATTATTATATACAGTAATACTGTTAGAACAGTTACTGGGTGGCATTGTGGTTAGCACGTCTGCCTCAGAGCAAGAAGGTCCTGGGTTTCTGTGTGAGGTTTGCACATTCCCACTGGGCTTGTGTGGGTTACCTCCAGGTACTCCGGTTTCCTCCCACAGTCCAAAGACATTTATGTAAACTATATATCTGTAAAAGAATTATTTTAGAGATAGTGTTATTTATAATCTGAAAGATTTTCACAGGTTCAGCTTAATGGCCATGGACATTACCGGACCTTAGTGTTCGCTTAAATAATGGAAATTGCTCTCAACCACATCCCGTTCTAATTATAGTAATTAGCAACTTTTGGCTTGCAAAAAGAGTCCAAGTGTCTGTGAAGCTCTGCAGTCTAAAAGCTCCAATTTATGAGTGTGTGACTACATTATAAACAAAAGCAAAGGGGTTTAATGATGGGATATAACTCTGAGTGTCAGTCAAACATCCCGAGCTTTTTCTAGTATAATTTATCTTTCTACAGAAAGATGTTAATGTGTTGTTTATGTTGCCATAGCAACCAAAAAAATCCTAACTACTACTGTAGTAGAAGGACAGCTCAAAGTAAAATCACGGAGCTGACATTTTATCATTACCGTGATTCTGACCTGAATGTATTATTACTTTCTTTCTCCAGGGTTACAAATGTAGAACTCCACAAGAACTTTATTGGTAAGATTTGTCCAAATGCATTCTCAATCCCCAAATTCTTAATCATGTATTCAAAAGCAATCTTAAAATATAAATCATATAAAAGTTCACTGATCTGTTTTTTTTGTTTTTGTTTTTTATCCCGGGTAAGAGTACTGTGTGTATTTTTGCTTCTGCGTCTCATCTCATTCACTCATTTTTCCAAACTGTTTAATCCAACTAGGGCTGCAGGGAGGCTGAAGCCAATCTCAGCCAACACTGGGCGAAAGCTAGATACACCCTGAACAGCTCGGCAGACCACTGCAGGGCCAACACACGCACAACCATTTACACTCACACTCACAACTAGGGGCAATTTGGGAACAGACAGTTAGCCTATGTAGGAGGAAACCAGAGTACCCAGAAGAAACCCATGCAAGCACGGAGGAAAACATGCAAACTCCATACAAAAACGCCCGAGCCCAGGACTCGAACCCAGGACCTTCTTGCTGTGAGGTGGACGTGCTAACCATTCCCTGTCCTGGGTTCGAGACCTGGGCTCGGCGAGAACGTTTCAGTGTGGAGTGTGCATGTTCTCCCCATGTTTGCGTGGGTTTCCTTTTGAGTACTCAGGGTTTCCTCCGGCCGCCCCGTAGATGAAAACATGAAGTCGATTGTAGTGTTACTTCACGATGAAAGTGCTGTTTTTGTTCACTTCCTGCCCTGTCATTTTCCCTTTCACTGTGCTCAAACGTTCACAACACTCGAAAATTTGCAAATCATACTGACAGTTGCTTTGGTGCCATGTCGCCGTCAGCGTGTGTCTCAGCACCAAACATCACTGTGCAGAATTCACTACAAAACCAATGGAAGTATCTGTAATTCAACAAATGCTCGTGTAATGCATAAATGTAATTATAAGACAGGTTATAACCACAGAGCCCACCATGACTTTCACCTTAAGGGTAAAGTAAAACAAAAAAAATACGTAAAAGTTAATTCGTTTGAAATCTCCAGATAAATATCTTTCTGTGTGCAAAATTTTAGGCTGATAGCTTCTGTTTTAATGATTTTATGGACAGTTTTTTGAAAACTGAGTCTGACATTGCCATCTGAACTTGAAATTCCAAATAGGAAATACATCAGTAACCAGTTTATTTCCATATTTTCCAGACTGACAGCTAGGTGTGAGTGCGATTGTGAGTTTGTGGTTGGCCCTATGACGGACTGGCGAGCTGTTCAGAATGTATTTCACCTTTGCCCAGGGTCAGCTGAGATAGGCTCCAGCCTGCCTGCAACCCCAGTAGGATGAGGCAGTTTGGCGAATTAATTGATGAATGACTGACTGAATGAAGATGCATACATGTGCAATGCAAAACAAATGAATAAATAAATAGGCGGCACAGTGGTGTAGTGGTTGGCACGTCCGCCTCTCTGCAAGAAGGTCCCGGGTTCGATTCCCAGGCTCGGGGTGTTTCTGTGTGGAGTTTGCATGTTCTCCCCGTGCTTGTGTGGGTTTCCTCTGGGTACTTCGGTTTCCTCCCACAGTCCAAAAACATGCACAGAAGGCTAATTGGTTGTTCCATCTTGCCCCTCTGTGTGTGAATAATTGTATGTGTCTTGGCCCAGCAATGGTCTGGCGAGCTGTTCAGGGTGTACCCTGCCTTTGCCCAGAGTCAGCAGAGATGGGCGCCAGCCTCCCCGCGACCCTAATTAGGATTAAGTGGCTTAGAAAATGAATTTATAAATAATAGACATGCAACAATCACAAAAGATCCAACAAAAACTGCAGACTGGCTTCAGCAGACAGGAAGGTTTCTGTACCTCACTTCAGTAATGTCTCTTAACAACTGTGCTGAACAGAAAAGCAACTCTAAGCGCGCAACATGCTGAGCCTTGAGACGAATGGAACCAAGTAATTGTTCCATTCAAAGCCAGTCTGTGCACATTGTGTTTATTCTTTTGTCTGCCAAGTTCTAGGCTGGTCTGTCCGTTGACTTTCCTAAGTAGAATTAAAACGAAGAAGAGGAAGGGGTGGAAATTGTGTACTCAGTGTCCCCAGAAATTAGTGCATTACTCACTCAGAAACAAATTGCCTAATTCACAGTTGGAAGCTGAGTTTGATGCTTTCGTGCTTTCAACAGAATGAGTGTAGTCAAACCATTTGTTTCACATCACTGACCGTTTTCCAAAGATTTTGATGTGAGGCAATGGACTGAAACGGATTGTTATTTTAGAGCTTTCAAAAAGTCTGTGTATGAGTGTGAGTGTGGTGCCGCCACTCCCCACCCCCAGGCTCAATCACAACCCAGAGGCATGACGCACACTTGTAAATTGCATGTCAGGTTTGTCAGAATGACAGAATTATTAAACAGGAGACACAACGAAGGGGGGGAAAACAAATCCTTTCCTTCCCTCTGGTAGCATGGGTCAGCATCTGGGGACAGATTATCTCGTGTACACAGCATAGCGATGCCACATACCGTCTTTATCTATTAAAGCAGGAATAAATTGGCCTTCCTGATAATTTCTTTGACTGGTTATTATCCTACTTAAGTGATCATGAATATTAATTTGCACTGGCTACTTGAGTTTCAAAGCATGAGTCTGAACCGGTATCCCCCAAGGCTTAATTCCAGGACCGTAATTAGTTGATATTTATATAATTTATGAAACTGTGATAAATACATACATCGGTATGCAGACTGTGTTCAGTTCTGCCGATCTGGCAAGACACCTGATGTTGTGACTTGCATACATGGAATTTCAAATTAGGGAAAAAATCCAAAGGAGGCTAAACCTCATCTTTAAGAGCTAGCATTGGAAAGTTGGAAAGTGATGGGAGGATTTAGGCTTTATGCTGCCAGCAATAAAAAAAATTTATACTATCTATATTCATTATGCATCTGCTCTTAGGAGTGGGTGATATTTCTCTTTCTTTTTCTCTGCTGTATATAGGAGGAAACATTCTGACTGTACTAATCAATATATATATATATATGGGTTTTGTTTTTTGTTTTTTTCTAAAAGACTTTTCTAAAAAAAATCTTTCTAATTCTGCAATAAATTAACATGAACACACAGTTTTATTTTTCGTTTAACAATATTAAACACAAATACAGTATTTTAAACTCCAGGTTTAAGCTACACAGTGGCTAGAGACACTTTATTTACCGGATATAAACAGTTGGGGTTTTTTATTTATTTATTTTATGTATATATATATTTTTATCAGGCATTGCTTGGACAGCTGGGCCATGCAGGACTTCCCAGGGGTTCTCTGGCCAGACATGTCAGACCTTTCATTCTAGTTCCTCTGAGACAAGTTTGACTGTTTCATTCCACACAGCACTCCCATCTTTCTCGCTAAATATCTCTAGGACAGCTCTGGAGCTTAAAGTCAAATTTTACTCCAGAACTTTAAAAGTCATCGTCATATACAAGAGTGAGCCGTTACCCAATACCCTTGGCATATATATTTTTTAAAAATAACCCAATTATAAAATCCTGTTGAAAGTTGTCGGTATAGCTGTTTGTGGGGCCAAAGAACATTACATTGTTAGCTACTGGGAAATCCTGTTATTCAAAAGGGCAAGTTAATTAGCAAGGCAAATGTTCCTACAAGGGAACATGGCAAGATTTCCTTTAATTAAATAGTCGAAAGCATAGTGTTTTAACTGGGACTGGTTTTGTCATATCCTTAAGGCCATTCCAGTTTTCAGTTTTATGAATATTAATATTAAAAGGAATTGCTATGATTTCTATCATGCATTTACTTCGTACTACTTTATAACCTCATTCATTCATTCATTTTCTAAGCTACTTGATCCTAATTAGGTTCGCAGGGAGGCTGGCGCCCATCTCAGCCGACTCTGGGCGAAGGCGGGCTGTTAAAGCTGTTTATTATGACAGTGGTTAAGTAAATTTAGACATTTTGAAAGTGAAGGCAGTGGCCCTAATCCAACACGTTTTGTCTCATCACATTCCGCAACCTGTCTGTGTTGTGTGTATGCTAAAAAAAAAAATAATAAATAAAATTAAAAATTGTTTGAATGCAACCCTGGCTCTATACACGAGAAAAATAAATGACATGGTGTGAGCCGCACAACACTACCCCAGCCAATCAGCAAGAGGAGGCATTTGTGCTCATGCACAATGCAACCATACCCCGTTGCTTATTGGTTGAATGAGATATAGGGGTGTCATTGCTTTGGCAATGCAATGGATTTTTTATTTATTTTTTTTTTTAGGGGTGGCCACCATAAAGGAGGGTGTGTAATCAGTTGCCTTAAATTGGGCGGCACGGTGGCGCAGTGGTTGGCACGGTGGCGAGGTGGTTAGCAGGTCCGCTTCTCAACAAGAAAGTCCCAGGTTTGATTCCCGGTCTCGGGCATTTCTGTGTGGAATTTGCATTTTCTCCCTGTGCTTGTGCGGGTTTCCTCCAGGTAATCCGGTTTCCTCCCACAGTCCAAAAGCATGCACAGTAGGCTGATTGGCGGTTCCAAATTGCCCCTAGATGTGAGTGTGAGCATGAAGGGTTGAAAAATTAGGATTAAGGAGCTTAGAAATTGAATGAATGGATGAATGAGTTGCCTTAAAGCAAAAAAGGATATTTACACCCTAACAGTAATCAATAACTTCTAAGATCTGAAAATGGTCATCCCTGGCCACTGTATAATGCTGTGAAAATGCTGACCAATCACCACCTTGTGGTCCGCTGGGAAATATCCAATCAAATGCTCAATCCATTCAAAAAGTCGTGTGTGTAGAGGGAGCGTAGCTCTGGAAGAGCGTCCGAGGGCAGAGAAGATTTTTTTGGAGCCCGGCTAGCTTTCCAGATTATCAACCCCAGCTTTAACCTTGCACGAGTGCTGAACATAGCAAACGATGTATTAGTTAATCAGAGCACGTACTTGCCAGAGCGAAGTACCTCCACGGACTCCCTTACATCCTGAACAAAATGTGCATTGCACATGCGTGAGGCCCCATGTAATAAGGTCAGGCTCCCTTCCATATATGGTGAAGGCCTCTGGTGTGCGTCTTTCAATTTTCCTTGTATGGAAACAGTTGTGTAATTATTAAAAAAAAAAAATGTCAATGTGGGCACTGTAAAGCACCCACGTCTTAGAACAAGACTCATGGCCTCCATTTAAATCAATTTATGCACTGAATCGCCTGATCGGCTGACTTTAAGTTTAAATATTAACAATCTTTCTTTACAATCAATGACTCCCACTTTAAATCACAGCTGTATGCCAGAATGGAGACCTCACTTTTCATTATACGTGTATATGTTTATACATGGGTGTGATTAACTAAATGCAGTTCCTATCCTTCGTTTTAGCTCTTTGGGACTGGCGGAATAGGAGTATGAGTATGATTTATTGGTGTCACAAGTGGCCTCACTCCCCAGTAGAAGAGGTGCGAGCTGTGTTCTTTCATACGGCCAGTAAAGTGTTTATTCTCCCTCTGAAGCTGTAGGCTGAACTCAAATGACTATCTGCAGAGGGACTCAGGTTTTTTTTTTTTTTTTGACTGACCTTTACTTGAGGGGGAAGAAAGATTTGAGATAGGAAGATTTTAAAATGGAGTAAAAAGATAAACAGAGAGAAACAATCAGTCTTTTCCAATACACTGCGCAGTTGTGATTTATCGCTGCAGATGTATTGGCTTTTACACGGTTTGTTGAAAAAGAGATTGTTGATTTTAAGGATGTAAGAGCTACCTTAGATGTGTACAGGGACATCTGATAAGCTTTATCATTCCTTTATTCATTCATTTATCTATCTATCTATCTATCTATCTATCTATCTATCTATCTATCTATCTATCTATCTATCTATCTATCT
>JBCNYH010000003.1:18376945-18388336 GCA_039654325.1 Tandanus tandanus
TATCTATCTATCTATCTATCTATCTATCTATCTATCTATCTATCTATCTATCTGTCTGTCTGTCTGTCTGTCTGTTTGTCTGTCTCTCTGCCTACCTATCCATTCATCTATCCATCCGCCTACCTACCTGCCTACCGAGCTATCTATCACTCTATCCATTTATTATTCATTCATTCATTCGCCCATCTCTGGGCTAAGGCGTGGAACACCCTGGACAGCTCGCCAGGCCATCGCAGGGCCAACACTCATACAACCATTTACACTCATACTCACACCAAGGGGCGATTTGGAACAGCCAATCAGCCTAATGCGCATGTTTTTGGAGTAGCCGGAGGAAACCCCACGCGAGCACAGGGAGAACATGCAAACTCCACACAGAAACGCCCCGAGCCCGGGAATCGAACCGAGGACCTTCTTGCTGTGAGAGAGAGCGAACGAGAGAGAGAGAGAGAGAGAGAGAGAGAGAGAGAGAGAGAGAGAGACAAAGAGAAAGACAGAGAGGAGTACATGACACAGCATGTGAGACAGTGACAGTTAACGTGTAATTGCTCTGCCGGTGGAGAACTGAGAAAGAGAAACAGGGAGGAGGGAAAGGAAATAAAATCCGGGCGAGTGTTTTTCATTTAGTATTGCCTGTGATCTGTGTAGGAGTCGCAGTAGTACAGTGGGTCTGTCCTGAGATCAGTGTACTGAGATCTGTGCAGAGTATTTCATATACACATAGTGTATATCCATGTAGGTTTGCTCTTCGTTTTGCAGTGTCCTCCATCTTCCTACCGAAAACATTCTGGTAGGCAGATAGGCTGTTCTTAATTATCCCTCGGTGTGACTGAGTGCATGAGTGAGTGTACCTTGCTCCCAGTGCCCCCCTGTTTTATCCCCTGATCCACCTCGGCCTTGACCAGGATAAAGTGCAGAATGGATGAATGGATGTGATTCATGTGCCTCATACATCACTGATTGGTTCTCTAACCTTCACCAACAACCACTCAGTCTTGCTCACTCACTCACCAAACCACTTAATCCTACTATTAGGGTTGTGGGGATGGTTGGAGCCCATCTAAGCTGACACTGGGCAACACACACACACAGCCATTCACACTCAAACCTAGGGGCAATTTGGAACAGCCAATTAGATTAATGTGTATGTTTTTGGACTGTAGGAGGAAGCCAGAGTCATTCATTCATTCAGTAAACATTTTATTCCTACTATGGTCGTGGGGAGGCTGGAGCTTATCTCAGCGGACCCTGGGCGAAGGCAGGGTACACTATGAACAGCTCGCCAGACTATTTCAGGGTAACATACACATCCATTCACACTCACGTTCACACCTGGGGCATTATGAAACAGCCAATTCGCCTAATGTGCATATCTTTTGACTGTGGGAGGAGACCGGAGTACCCTGAGGGAACCCACGCAAGCACGGGAAGGGCATGCAAACTCCACACAGAAACACCCAAGAAGACCCAGGACCTTCTTGCTGTGAGGCGGACGTTCTAACCACGACGTCACCGTGTCTCCCGACTTTAAAAATAAACCTGGCATTTTTCCTGTCTTTGATATCTGTTGCTGGATTTGTACGAGTTTCTGGTATCTGGTATTTTCAGATCCGTCTCAAGACAAATAAAAGTCACAGTCTTTTTTTTTTTCTTTTTTTTTCCCGTTACGTTTTTTTTTTGTCGAGTGAGAGAAATGCCACACTGTGTTGACATTCAAATGAATGGATTTGTAAAGTAGCTCTGCTTCTGTGATAACGGTTCGATGTTTGGCACAGAGATAAGTGTAGGAGGAAAGCAAGCATCTCAGCTTCCCACACGTTAACAGAGAAGCAGAAAGACAATGATAAAGGTCTCTCTATTAAGCTCAGGGAAGAAGAAAAAAAACAGCATTGTGAGAGCTACAATCTTTCAGCCTGCCTTCAGCCTTCTTGTGCAAAGCTGTAAGTGCTCCAGGGTTACCATCTTGATAAAAAGTAACACAACAATTTGCTTACCCTACAAGTCCTGGGATAGAATGATACTCATTCAGAAATGTCGATATGCAAATAAATCAATATTCAGCCCAGATAAGGCTATCTCTAGTTGCTAGGGCGCTACGATAGGAGAAAGAGCAAGGTAATGACGCCATTGCTAACTCATCTGTTTTTCTCTCATTACCGAGCACTTCATTTTACCAATGCAGGTCACAGCAATTATTTCATATTCCACATTTAAATGTCATTCGAGTTCAGAGACAGCAGAGACACTCAGACGCACTCTCAGCGTTTCAAGAACATTTTAATTGTTGGTTTGTTTGTCAGGCTGTAAGCAGGATTGCACAAAGCCTACTGATCCGATTTTTATGAATCTTGGTGAAAGGGTGAAGCATGGGCCAAGGAAGAAGTCTTTAAATATTGAAATGGATCCGTCTCAGAATTTTTTACTTTCACCAGATACAACATTTGGGCGTGTTGGTAGTCTGCGTTTATCAGTGCCATACATCTTAAGATCCAGTAACGATATCAAAATTCAAAGATGCTACTGCAATATTGACAACACAAAGCTAATGCTAAATTATAATAACTTCATTCGACATATCCAGACAAAATATAAAGATGTTGCAGTTTGCATATCATAGAAGAGTCGACTATTGTCCTTGGCAGAGGTCTGTGATCCCCAAGTGCTCTTCTAATTTGCTATGAAACCATTCATTCATTCATTCATTTTCTAAGCCGCTTAATCCTAATTAGGGTCACGAGGAGGCCGGTGAAAGTCTCAGCCGACTCTGGGCGAGAGCGGGGTACACCCGGGACAGTTCGCCAGACCATTGCAAGGCCAACACACACAACCATTCACTCTCACACTCGGGGCAATTTGGAACAGTCAATTACCCTACTGTGCATGTTTTTGGACTGTGGGAGGAAACCAGAGTACCCAGAGGAAACCCATGCAAGCACATGCAAACTCCACACAAAAACGCTCAAGCCCAGGAATCGAACCCAGGACTTTCTTGCTGTGAGGCGGACATGCTAACCTCTGCATCACTGTGCTGCCCCTATGAAACCATAACATATGGAATTGAGTAAGGCGTGGGAAGTATTACAGCTACAACTTCGCCCTATTACACCCATTTTCTCCCCTAATTTTAGTTGTATGCGGTTACCACCCATCAAATGTTGCCTTCCTGATCACATGACCACCACCAACCAGGGAGGGGCGTAAGCATGCACATGCCCCCTCCGTGACATGCAATGCTGCCAACCGCCTCTTTTTAAACTGCGAAAAACACTCGGAGGGATAACGCTATGCCCCCTCGTATGAAATAGCTCACAGACACCCATGATTGGCTGGTGATCGCTGTGAGTGACAAGTGACAGGGAATTGAGCGTATGCCATCCCTCCCTCCAGTGAGAGCTCAGCCAAATAGCTCCCATGGACTCCTGGTCACGGATGGCTGTGGCAACAACCTGGATTTGAACTTGCGATCTCCGGGTTGATAGTCACGCACCTTGTATTATATTTTGTTTCTGTACTAACCTGTTATAAACTCACAAATACCAGGAATATATATAAATGTATACAGGGTTTAATGAAATTTTGCAAGCTTCTGGGTTCGTGTCCCAGACTCAGCGAGGGCATCTCTGTGTGAAGTTTGTGTTGCCATCCCCTGCTTGCATGGGTTTCCTCCCACAGCCCAAAGATATGCACATTAGGCTAATTGGCTGTTCCAGTGTGATTGTAAATGGTTGCGTGTGTTGGTCTTGCAAGGTTGACGGCTAAGATTGGCTTCACACAGAAACTTCCTCCCATCTTACAGTCGTAATCTTTCTCTTGATGCATTTGCATGGATGATTTTACTGAATGTGATGTAACCAAATGAGCACTTGAAGGTTAAAGGTCTTAATAATCGATTTCTGATCAGTAGCCCAAAGCCTTGACCACTGAGCTACCACTATCAATTGGGATGCCACTAATAATGTTGGTAAAAGGTGTCAAAAGCAGTTATTTTGGCCACAGAGGTGAAAAAAAACCTTAAAAACAACCCTACACTGAAAGGCATCTGTCGCAGTAGAAAATGTCATGTATATTTCTATGCATTTTGTCTCCATCCAATTACTTACCCAAAGCCCAAACACCTGCATGCACGCTGCTCCTGCTTTGACCCTGTTTGTTTATATATAGTTTGTATAGCTTGCTTTGCCTGTTCATTGGCCTCCTGAACCTTTGCGTTTTTTGTGACTTTGGTTCTGTTTTTGCCCTTTTGATTCATCTGCTTTGCCATTTGCATTAATAAAGCTGTGCTTGCATGAAGGCCAGCAATTAGAAATTATGCACAAGGGGACAACATTTTTCAAAGTGGGCTCCTCATGTGCACTCACTTCATATTTTATTCCATTTAAAGGTCCACATCAGACCTTTTCATGTACCCTCTTGAGCCTTGGGCCAGGGACATACGTAACAATTTACCCCCCAAACCCTTCCCACCCCACCTCCACATTAATGGTGGGTCTGCTTGCATACAAACCCATGTCTGTACTTGAGATTAATAATAATAAATAGATTCATTCACCTGGTCATTCAGGGAACACGGTGGCATAGTGGTTAGTACTTTTGCCTCACAGCAAGAAGGTCCTGCATTCAAGCGCCATGGAAAGGAGGCAAAGGAGGTTCTGAGTCGAGTTCTTTAAGTTCTCCCTGTGCTTGTGTGGGTTTCCTCTGGTTTCCTCTCATAGTCCAAAGGATGTGTGCACATTAGGCTACCTGGCTGTTGAATGAATAGAGATATTCATTACAGTCACCAAATGTTTGCAGGCAGAGTGAGCTATACCTTTAAGGCATCACTTCTCTCTGAGCCACCATAATTTCATTCATTCATAGTTATCTTTGTCATTTTGTTCGATCCATATCTCATACTCATTGTCTCATACCCAAGTCTCTCTTAACCCTTCTAGCTCTTACTGGTGCCCCCATTTCAGGTGCTTGTACTTGACATCGGACGGATCTCCTGTGGTCCCTCAGGCCGAATTGGCCTCTAATGGCAATCAATTCAGTGGAACAATAACCAAACACATCTACGCAACACAATAAGGCACTTATGCTCCAGTTCCACTTGTCCTTTCATGCACATAAAAGCACTTGACTGGCTAGCTGTTGCTGCTTGCTGTTTCAATTTGCATGCCAGTCCCTCGCCTACACAGAACGCAGCCGAGACTGTGAAGAGAAGTGTGTCAGTACCTGCCGCTGTAATGGGAACACATTATAACGGGTGTCTAAATGCTTTACTAAGTAATGATGGCCCTGAATTTATCTTACAAAAAATATGAAATATAGGGAATTCAAACATTTTAAGAACCTATTAAAGAAAACAAATTATTCCATCCCTGAAAGAACTGTTTAGACCATGTGGTATATAAGGGGGGAAAATCAGCTCTGAAATGAACAATGGCAATTTCATGGCAATGAAAGCCCAATGTGCTACATACAGTATGTATCCTGGCAACTGTATAAAAGGTGTCATGGATGAAATCCCAGCTGTAACACTGGCCAGCCTTTGGTCCAGAGCTTGAAACAAAGCAGCTGGGTGAGATTACATAAAAGCGAGGCTTTTCTCTCTCCTTCTCTAAGTGATCTACAGCCACACAGTCATGTAGTAGGTGATGTGACTTGCATACTGATCTCCTCCCAGCATACCAAATCAGACAGCGATGGTATGCTACTGAGCTGGAAAAGAGGCATCAGTAGGCATCACATATGTACGAATTTCCAAGAAGTTGTGTTTTAAATGTATGCTGAAACTCCCTGTCACAACTGAAAGAAATACCAATTGTTTTTTAATAGAATAACTAACAATTATACGTATGAATAGGACAATTCAATTAAGCACCTTCTACCCAGCCTGAGGTGCATAATTGTTTTAGCATATACGACATGGGGTGGCACAGTGGCGCAGTGCTTAGCACATCCACCTCACAGCAAGAAGGCCTGGGTTCAATTCCCGGGCTCGGGGCATTTCTGTGTGGAGTTTGCATGTTCTTCCCGTGTTTGCGTGGGTTTCCTCCGGGTACTCCGGTTTCCTCCTACAGTCCAAAAACATGCACAGTATGCTAAATGTCTGTTCCAAATTGCCCCTAGTGTGTGTGTGTATGGTTGTATGTGAGTTGGCCCTGCGATGGCCTGGCAAGATATTCAGAGGGTAAACTCCGCCCTCGACCAGAGTCGGCTGAGATGGGCGCCAGCCTCCCCACCCAAAGTCACTCACGCACAAACTCGTCCTAGCACTCATAGTATTGAGCCAGCATACCAAGTTTGAAAGCCACAGCTTCAGCGCACGACAAGTAAATGTCCAGAAACTGTTTGTATAAAACTGGTGAACTCTTTCAAGTTGTGTAGAAACCTGTGACTGGCGAGTATTTAGAGTTTGAATGAAAGAAACCTGAAGACGTTTTGGTGACCAAAAAAACAATTAAGGAGGGTTGGACAGCACAGCCGGTAGCTCGGACAGCACAGTTGAGGCTTAAAGGCTTGCCTTGACATCTATGTCTGACATAATAGTGCGAGCATGATCACTGTCATGCTTAAACAATCCATCATAGAACCCCCTATCAAGCTGGATGAAGGTGTGATGGAAACATCTAGACAAAGGCACATGTTACAGCCGTGGACAGAATCCATCAAGAAATCTTCACGGAGAACAGCTGCCACTAGGATGCCATTTGTCTGCTGAACCCCGAAAGCAGAATTCAGTCAATTTCAGCTTATAAAACATGGCATGACCACCAGTGACGGAAAATCTTCTGCAGTGATGACTGTAATTTGATATTTTTGTTTTACAACAGAAGCAGCATGTCAGAAAAAGAGCTGGAGGCGAAATGTATTTTCCGTCGCTTCTCAGTCGAGTTTTGTTGATTGATTTTATCCCGTGGTGAAGTGATGCAGGATAATGACTCCCACTTGAGGACAGTTACAGTTTAAACCCTGTCATCTTAGGCCTCTGACATTAAAATGATGTGAGCACTTGAGTAAGCAAAGAAAGCCAAAGACAATCTCTTATCGCAAGACCCTGTCAGAACACTGATGGGGTGAGCTCCTCATTGTTATCCACCAGCACCTAAAGACAAAAGAAGTTCATTGTTATAATAAAATCTAAAATTAACTAGAGCCATGAGTAAAGATTTGGTGGTTTAAATTAAAAATCATAATGTTTGATTCATTGATGGATGAGGAAGGACACTCCAGAGGATCTAGGCAGCACTGAGCAACATAGCTTTCTTTTATATAATGTGGAAATACATACTGTACATACACACACCACAGACCTGATAGATTTATTTACTTGTTCATCAAATATTTTGCCAAACCGGTTCATCCTGCTAGGGTCAAAGGGCGCTGGAGCCTATCTCAGCCGACACTGGGCAACATTTACATTCATGTCATTTGGGAGATGCCCTTATCCACAGGGCGTTTTATATAACTGAGCAATTAAGGGCTTTGCTCAAGGGCACAACAGTGGCAGCTTGCTTGGTGGTACTGGGGTTTGCACCACCAACCATGGGATCAGTCACTCAGAGCCTTAACCAGTGAGCCACCACTGCCCTTTGCAAAGGCATCGTACACCCTGATTAGCTTCCCAGTCCATCGCAGGACAAAACATTCACAACTATTCACATTCACACTCATTCACACCTCACCCAGGGCAATTTGGAACAGCCAATTAGCCTAATGTGCATGTCTTTGGACTGCCTGAAACACCCAGAGGAAACCTACACAATGGCAGGGCACAACATGCAAAGTCCTTGTGGAAATGCTGTCGACAAACCTGGGACGCGAACCAAGAACCTTGTTGCTGCGACTATAATAAGAAAATCAGAGAGAGACAAGATTATACACAAACATCATGTTAAACTGTTTATCCACTAGTATAGAAACGTCATCCTGATAGCAGTTTAGTAATAAAGGTTTATCTGTATGGTCATCCCTGTTCCAAGCTGTACTGTGGGTGTTACAATTTTTTGTGTCATTATAATTAGAACTAAAATGTTGACTTCTGCCTTACGATGGCCTGGTGAGCTGTCCGGGGTGTACTCTGCCCTCGCCCAGAGTCGGCTGAGATGGGCACCAGCCTCCCCGCGACCCTAATTAGGATTAAGCGGTTCAGAAAATGATGAATGAATGTTGACTTCTTTATTAGGTAGTCATATGATCAGCAGGAAAGCCGTCTGCTGAATGTTGGTGTTTTGAGCACTCTGTCATGGTTTATGTTAAGATAATGACTTGCTTGTTGTACATGATTCCGTACTTGTCATCCTGTCAAGTCCACAAAATGCTTTATGAACTCAGAGACTGGATTCCTTCAGCTTGTGTAAAACTGTAATTTTTTTTAAAGACCACACCATTACTGACACCAGGTTGTTGACTATCGGCGTTCTTCCTCCATAGGGGGTGTTCTTCCACCATTGCTACCTCTAGACTCTTCCCTTCTCTTGTTCATGTATTTTTAACCCCCAGAGAGAATTCCAAGAACTGCGAAACCCTTTCTGTCTCATCTGCAGAGCTGTAGGAGGTTGGGTTGCCTTTTATTCTGCCAATCACCCAGTAGGAAAGATGCAAATTTGTCCCAGCTTTTCTGAGCAGATGTTGCTCTCTTTTTTTTCTTCCTTTTTAAAAAAAAAAAAAAAAAAAAAAAAAGGTTATCTTTGGTAGTTCCAAAACAATCCCACAGTAAAAACACAAGTTTTGAGAACACTCAAATGATCGAGGCAACCTGATGTAAGATTTTTGAGTTTTCTTAACTTTTGACTAATCAAGTTTTCGACAACCCCGCAGACATGCATGACGAAGTCCTCTACAGAGTTTTTAACAAAGAAAAGAAGTCTGGCATCAATCCAACTGCAAAGTCCTTGTTATAATGTTTTAAAAGTACTTGTTTAAGCCCCATTTCACATGCATCGTACAACAGGTATACAAAGAGTCATCCATTCATTCATGGGTAAACCTACAATGATTTACACACACACTCACACCTAGGGGTGATTTGGAACAGCCAATTAGCCTACTGTGCATGTTTTTGGACTGTTGGAGGAAACCAGAGTACCCGGAGGAAACCCACATAAGCATGGGAAGAACATGCAAACTCCACACAGAAATGCCCCGAGCCTGGGAATCGAACCCAGGACCTTCTTGCTGTGAGGCAACCACTAACCACTGCGCCACTGTGTCGCCCCATATAAAAAGTCTACAACAGAAAATTTGGCAAATGCAAGGACAGTTGTGGGTACGTTGTAAGAAACCCACCTGCTGTGCTACGGAAAATGGCATCGTAGACATGTTCTACGATTTTTTATCCGTCTCATATGCAAATCATAACGTCAGGTTCGTTTCCTAGGTCTCTTGTGCCATGCCTGATGATGTCCTACAGATCTCCCACAGCTGTTTTACAATAGATATATGAATTTCTATCGTCTATCTAACGGCGTGAGCGTGATGCTGGAGCCAATCCCAACTGATTTTGTGCAAGACGCGGAGTACACCCTGTACAGGTCACTAAGCTATCTCAGGGCTAAGAACCGTTCACACTCACATTCACACCTAAGCACAGAAGCCAGATAACCTAATGTGCTTGTCAGTGTGGGAGAAAAAAGGAAACACAGCTAAACAGTTTGAGAGTCTAATCTAAAAAATAGACCACAGGGGTCCAGACGCTCCCGCCGAAAGAACCATTTCATAATATGCCAATATAGAACAAGGATAGCAAGTTTGAAAGCCCCAACTTAAGTGCTCGGCAAGTAAATGTCCAGAAACCTAAAATACAGTGACCTTAAAAAATAGGTCAAGGTCACTCATACAAAGTCATCCTAGCACTCATAGTAGTGAACAAGCATAGCAAGTTTAAAAGCCCAGCTTCAGCACGCGGCAAGTAAATGTCCGGAAACTAAAGTGTGACGGACAGACAAACAGACGAATGGAACCCATTCCTATAAACGTTTGGGGTGAATTCAGGACCAGCTATTCGGTAAATGTTACCATGTACAACAAAAAGATTTCACCGTCCACTCAAACGATAACAATATGAAAGCTTTTGAAATTCAGGAGGGAATAAAGTTTTTTTTCTCTGGTTGTTGGATGAGTAAAGTTAAAAACAAACAAAAACAACCTGCTGACCGCTGCCTCAGTGTCTCACTGGATATATTCGTCTGCTGGGTACCTCTGAAAAATCGATAGTGTGGACATGTAACGTGTTCATCCCAAGCTAGCGATTCATCCGCCCCTGACAGGCTTTAGTACCGGCGAAAGCTAATTCTCTCAGGACTTCTTGCAGTATCATGCTTATTGTTTAGCACAACAAAAAGCAAGGGAGTATGAATGTAAGTATATGGAGGCACCTGATGGCCACCACAGCGAGAGGTGAAAGGGGCATTCAGGTGGCTGCGGTTAGTATCAGAATCCTGCATACGTAGTGGACCTTCAAGTGCACTTGAGACCAATCTTATAGCTGATCCGTTAGTCGTTCAGTCTTCTGCCATTCTCTCTCTCTTCCTCTCTCCCTCTTTCACTTTTTCTCTCTTTCTCTTACACTGACACGCACACGCACTCTATCTCTCTCTCTCTCTCTCTCTCTCTCTCTCTCTCTCACTCACACACACACTCTCTCTTTCTCTCGCTCTCTCTCTCTTTCTCACACACACTCTTTCTCTTTCTCACACACACACACACACACACTCTCTCTCTCCCTACCTCTCTCTCTCTGTACCTCTCTCTGAGTCTCTCTCTTTGTATCTCTTTCTGCATCTCTCTCTCTCTCTGTATCTCTCTGCATCTCTCTGTCTCTATCTTTCTCTTTCTTACACTCTCTCTATCTCTCTCTCTCTCTGTATCTCTCTCTGAGTCTCTCTCTTTGTATCTCTTTCTGCATCTCTCTCTCTCTCTCTCTGTATCTCTCTGCATCTCTCTCTCTCTCTATCTTTCTCTTTCTTACACTCTCTCTGTCTCTCTCTCTGTATCTCTCTGCATCTCTCTCTCTCTCTCTCGATCTTTCTCTTTCTTACACTCTCTCTGTCTCTCTCTCTCTGTATCTCTCTCTCTGAGTCTCTCTCTGTCTATCTTTCTCTTTCTTACTCTCTCTCTCTCTCTCTCTCTCTCTCTCTCTCTCTCTCTCTCACTGTGTATCTCTCTCTCCCTCTCTGTGCAGCATTTTGTAGCCACTTTTAAGAAGCACTGATGCTTGAATTATTGCACTCAGAAAATTCATGCTGGTGATCCGGGCTGTAGGTTGACAGTCCCCTCTGGGCCTCGTTGATTTGTATTTGTACTTGTTTGTTTGTGCGTGTGCATGTGTGTGTGTTTGTGCGTGTGTGTGTGTGTGTGTGTGTGTGTGTGTGTGTGTGTGTGTGTGTGTGTGTGTGTGTGTGTGTGTGT
>JBCNYH010000003.1:18449092-18473965 GCA_039654325.1 Tandanus tandanus
ATAGATAGATAGATAGATAGATAGATAGATAGATAGATAGATAGATAGATAGAGATATAAACTTTATTATAGTGTTATAAGAAGTGTGTCCTTTTGTTGTCATGGAGACAGGACTAATGGTGCATAGAGTAAGTCAAATTAAATAAAATTTTAATTTATTAAAAGAAATATGTAATATTTAACTAAATAAAAGTATTTTTGTCCTGAACATAGAGATAAAATGTATAAAACAGGCTGTTCAAGTGTGTTACTCACACGATTTAACTGCTGCTGAATTTAATCTGACCTTCAAGCCTAACCAATCTGTTATTCCAGCTTTAGGGATAAAAATAATGTTCGGCAACAGTTTGCACAAAAATCATATAGGAGGTTATGCACACAACATGATTCTAAAAAAAAAAAAATAATAATAATAATAAGTAAAAATAAATAAAAAAATAATAAATTTCCTTGAGTATATTGATTGCCCCCCCCCTGTAAAAATAAAATACTGGAATTTCAAGACTGACTAGATCTTTAAATTGAGATTAAACTCCATCCTGCCTTCAGCTCTGGCTCTTACACAGGCAGCACTCAGTGTCAAGGCTCATTGCCTGAGCTATAAAGACCCATCCTCACAGGAAAAGGAAGAACTGAAATAAGATACTAAATCTGGAACACAGAGACATCTCGCGGGTCTGGAGTTCACTCCGGGGAGACGGAGGGTGACTCAGTGTGCAGCGATGAAGAGCTTCGCGTTCTCGCACTGCAGGATAATTCGAGAACAAACCAGTGGCTTTTATTCTAGAATTCAAATCTACTTTTAAAAAAAACAAATCTCTTGATAATATGCCAGACACAATAAGTGCGAGATTGTTGAACAGGAGCTTTTGATCAATGAGCCCCTGTACAGATACTAGTGTTAATTACCCAGGTGCTCATCTTGGACGTGACCAAATTAGAGAAAAAAACCCTCATATTTGACAAATTTAGCAGAAAGCTGGGGTCTGACCTTTCAAGGTCAAGGCTAATTGTCTCATTTGGAAGTCTATGCATGGTTTCCTATTAAGTGTTCCATAGTAACGGCACGTCTATCGGCACGCATTTCAAAGTTATTAGCGCTCCTTGCTCTGAGCTTCACCTTTGACCTTGTCACTCCAAAAGCAAATCATCTCTGCGACTCAGACAGTGTAGTGTCCCCACCAAGGTTGGTGAAAATCTGTAAAAGAGAGTGGTCAGGATTTTGTTTACGGATAAACTGACAGACGGACCATGCCGGTGATTACAATACCGCAGCCAGGACTCCATTGTGTGGTGAAAGAAAAAAACAGTCATTGTGTCCCAGTTTACTATATACACATACACACACCATTTTACAGTAACCATCGGATACTTGGAAATTCGGAAACAGCTTGTCCTTTTTAATGATTCATACACTACAACATCAAGGAAAGTGGAAAGTTAGCCTTTCTCTTTCCGGTCCAGCCAAGAATTAGAGATGAAAATTTCTCCAGTGTCTTTACCTTTACTAAAGCGGATGAGTGGCAGCTGTCAAAATACCTTGTGATTGCTGAACAGCTCCACTTTCTACTGGAACAGGCTTGATGTTACTGTATTGAAAGTTTCCTGCATCGAGTAAAACAGCAGTTTAAGTACTGAGATGAAAAACGGGGCGGGGCTCTCAACAACCCTATTCACCCAATAATAGGTATCTGTTAACAAAAGTATGCAGAAGAGGGCAGTCTTCACCCTGCTCTGGGTGGTAGCAGTCATGGCGACAGTAGGATGGAACTGCTCTATACATCTACCTGTAATTTACCGCTGAAACGACGGTCAGAGCTGCTGTTACAGAAAATGTGTCAAGGTTCCGACCAATCAGATTCACGAAGCATTAAAACAATCTAAGGTGATAATAATAAAAGAAGAAATTAAATACCCTCAGAGACAGCTGGCGCTAGTGAACGAGTTTCAATTTCCTGAACTGGACTGGATTAAAGGACCTCGTGTTGTTACTTCACATTGGGACCTTCAGTGAACAACGCCAGCGGGTTCGATTACAGCAGCATCAGGTAGAGAACAACACTCTGCTCGTGTTTCAGCTCAGACGTGAAGCCACGGTGGTATATTACAGTAACAGTCTGCAATACAGCTCCTACAATACGGTGGAACACTTGTATGGCACTTTGCTGGATCTTTATAAGCTATTAGTCTTGATACCCGTTTCTGCACAGTAGGTCAGACTTTAATATGAGGCTTTTTATTACATTTATAATTGCAAAAGCAGTTACTGCCCTTACGATTCAAGATTCTTGATAGGACAGGGGTGTTTCTTTAAACCGAGATCCTGATGGGAAAATTTTGGGATGCCAATGTGTTTCAATGAAGTAGTAGCACATGTAAACTTCTAACACCGTGCACTTTGTTTTTATCTCTTAAATCATTATTTGAATGTGTACTTTAAGATTTGACTAAAGCCAATAGATAAATCTCGAAACTTTACACTATCAGAATACATTTATAAACTAGAGGAGAACTCAGAGTGCAAAGTACCTTCACCAACACAACGTGGACAGTGTAGCCAATAGGCCCTGTATGGGTACTGGTTTTACCCATGTGCTTGTCTCGCGATATATTGATGATATTGATCAGTCGATGAGTCACAAGATAAACCCGTTGTTTTACAAGATGGCTGGAATTTGGCTTTTCAAATGTTACTCAAAGTCAAAGGTAGTTGTCTGCTTTGAATGTCCATATATGGTTTCCTATTAGCATGGCACTCGTTTCAAAAGTAGTTCCATCTCCGAAACTTTGCGACCTTGATCAGACATTCACCTTTGACCTAGGCATTCCAAAATCAAAATCATCTCTAGGACTCAGGTAGGGTAGTGTCTCCGCCGAGCTAGCTGGAAATCCGTGTATGGGTGTGGGTCAGGATTTTGTTTGCGGTCAAACTAACAAAAACAAACTAACAATAGATGAACACACGAACAAACGCCAGTGATTACAGTACCGCTGTTTTGGTGGAGGTAGTTATTTGTAGATTCAATACAACACACAACCAACTGCAACAACTGAGTAATAGTTAAAAAAAAGAAATTTCAAAAAGTTAATCTAAAAACCCCTCCATCCTAAAAATCTGTCTGTGTGCAAAATCTTCAACTGATAGCTGTGATTTTAAAGGGTGGATATTTAAAAACCGAGTCTCAGAATGATGAGGCCCAAGTTAACATGGAGGAGTTTGGCTTCAAACATCATTTCTTTCAGTATTTCATGGGTTTGTGCTTAAATATATGAATCCTGGTGTATATATAGTTTCTCAATGCACAGGTAATGATTTTTAATCTAAACCTTTTCAAACCCCCAACACAAATCTGTCATTAAATGGCATGAATGGATCAAAAGCCTATACTTGTACATGTTAACTTGGGCCTCGATGACATCATTCTGAGACTCATTTTTCAAATAACTGCCCATTAAAATCGCTGAAACAGAAGCTTTCGGCCTCAGATTTTGCACACGGAAAGAAATCAATCTTGATATTCGAATGAGATAAATTTTTAACAAGTGCTGTCTTCTCCGTTTGAAAGGCGGAATCCTGGACTCGGCTTCACAGGCCTTAAATTGACAACCAGGAGCTTGAAGACCTCCACTTGATATTGACTTAATTATTTCAGTCCGCAATGTCTGGCAAATGCCTGTCACTGTAAAAAGAGACAGTGCTTAATGTCTAGTCTGGTTATTATTTATATATATATATGGATGGATGGACAGACGGATGGACGGATAAATGTTTTAACTCCACTCCTGGAGCTAGAGGAACTAAATTCTGCTCGTAGTCAGGTGTAAACACAGATCTCTGCTATGTTCGAAACAGTTTCACCATACCTTCATGATGGAGGAGGAAAAGGAGGAAGAGGAAGAAGAAGACGACTGTCAGTGGTTGCACTAATATATGCAACCTTACCTTTTGCGGTCATTTAAATCCAGAGTAACGAAGCTGCTCTGTGGGGGTGTTATTCAGAGTCTGTTCAGCAATATCCACCAAGCCTGAGGCGAATAACTGTTATGCATGTCACAAATCTCCAAACACAAAATATGACTCCTGTGTCCCAGCTGTTTTTGCTCTTTAGTCTTGATTACAGCATGTACCCGCCATGGCATTGTTCCAACAAACTTAACGTTTATTTCCATCCACAGTCGAGATGATTTTTTACTGACATGGCGAAGAAAAATTGAACCACTCCATAAAGTCTTCTCCGGCAAAGACTTTCGATAGGGTTAAAGTCAATTCATGTGTGAAAAACAGTTCCTCATGCTCCCTGAGCCACTCACACTATGTGAGCCCCAATTTTATATCTGTGCCATCAGGGAAGGAAAAGTCCATTGTTCTGGTCATTCAGTACATTCAGGTCATCAGCTGACTTCATTTTATTCCCACTTAATGTTGCTGAGCCTCGACCGGACCAACTGAAGCAACAATGCCAGAGATTACGAATGAATGATGTTATTTCGAACATGCAAAAAAAAGTAAACAATGACAAAATGAATCAATTAGATAATTAAATAAAATGACAGAGACAAAGAAAAAATAAATAATAATAATACTAACAACAACAACAACAATAATAACAATAACACTAATAATACTACCACTAATAATAATTATTATAATTACATGCTGTAATCAAGACTAAAGGCGGTCAATCAAAATATTAGACTGGTGTATCTAATATTTTATACAACAGACCCCCCCCCCACGGAATTTTACATGGAGGAGTAGTGCGACACACAGTGAGGCATCCCAGTGCTGTTAATGTGAAATATCAGTTACTCCAACTTTGTTCGACTAATCAAATTAGTGGACTGGAACTGAGTGTTGTATAAATCGCCATTACATCATCATGAATCCTGTTTCCTTTAAAGAATTCTTGCTCTTCAATCATCTATGCTGTTCAGCTGAGGTCGGCTCAAATAAGAAGTGCTTTAGTGATATATGAGAGAAAGAGAGAGAGAGAGAGAGAGAGAGAGAGAGGCAGAAAGAGAGACAGAGAGAGACAGACAGAGAGAGGCAGAGAGACAGACAGAGAGAGATGGAGAGAGAGCGAGCGAGCGAGAGAGAGAGAGATCGTAGGAGCATGTGAGCAAAGGTGTATCTCTCTCTCTCTCTCTGTGTGTGTGTGTGTGTGTGTGTGTGTGTGTGTGTGTGTGTGTGTGTGTGTCAGAGAAATGAGAGGATGTGGTTTTACAGTTTCCTGTTTGTGGTAATGAAGTTAGTGGTATTGTGCTACAGTCCGGTGTTTTAAATCCGGAGTACTGATAGATGGGATCTGCGCTATGACGGCACACCCAGTTAACATCGAATCATTTTTCTTTTACCAGAGAATATGTTTTGATTATAATGATTGATGCGACAGCACGGTAGGGTTCTCAAATCAGACGTTATTGAATCTCTGACAACAGGAACAACTCAAACAGCAATAATGCACTAACTCCAAAAGGGTTCATAAACAGATCGTCGTTCAACAAAAGAAATGGAGACGACTGTCGGTATGATGACGTTTACTTATTGAAAGGATGGATGACCACGCCCCAACCTTAGCGCATCCTCCTTGTAGCACAACATGATGTCATGTTTCAACGCTTGGGCGTTTCAGTTGAGTTTGAATGTTATATCTGTGCTTGCATCGGTTTCCTCCGGGTACTCCGGTTTCCTCCCACAGTCCAGGGCACAGTAGGCTAATTGGCTGTTCAAGATTCAAGAATTGCCTGTAGGTATGAATCAGTGTGTGTGTGTGTGTGTGTGTGTGTGTGTGTGTTGGCCCTGTGATGGTCTGGCGAGCTCTTCAGGGTGCCCAGTGTTGGATGAAATAGGCTCCACATCCGCACCACAGCAAGATGGACCTGGGTTCGAGTCCCAGGCTCGCCGAGGGTGTCTCTGTGTGGAGTTTGCATGTTCTCCCAGTTATTGTGTGAGTTTCCTCTGGGTACTCCGGTTTCCTCCCATATTCCAAAGACATGCACATGCACACACAACCATCCACACTCACGCTCACACCGAGGGGCAATTTGGAACAGCCAGCTAACCTAATGTGCATGTTTTCAGGACTGTGGGAAAAAACCAGAGTACCCAGAGGAAACCCAGACAAGCACGGGAAGAACATGCAAACTCCACACAGAAATGCCCGAGCCGAGCCCAGGACTCGAACCCAGGACCTTCTTGCTGTGAGGCGGACATGATAACCACCACTACACCACCGCACCGCCATTGTTTCCGAGACAGAGAATAATCCTAATAGAATAAAGCTTAGAGGTGGTCAGAGGAGAAACACGGCTCATATTTGTGTCTTGCTCCTGCTAAGATTAAAGACTCAACTTTTCATTGATTTATTTTTTTTTTTTTTCATGATAGAAAACAACAACATAAAAGAATCATTTTCGGGCTGATGTGTGGGAGGTAAAGAAAACGTTTCTCTCTGTGAACTGAATGTGTTTAATAGGGCAGTGGTAGGTGTATGGCAAAACCTTACACCGCCTTGTCTACCATATAGATGTGACTCCTCAGTGTTTTAATCGTTTCATTTTAATGAGGTTCTTTAGTATAGTGTCGATCGTTATTTTAACGAGGCGGCACAGTGGTTAGCACGTCCGCCTCATAGCGAGAAGGTCCCGGGTTCGATTCCTGGGCTCAGGGTGTTTCTGTGTGAATTTCTCCCTGTACTTGCATGGGGTTCCTCCGAGTACTCCGGTTTCCTCCCACAGTCCAAAAACAGGCACAGTAGGCTGATCGGAGATTCCAAATCGCCCCTGAGTGTGAGTGTGAATAGTCATATGTGTGTTGGACCTGCGACGGTCTGGCGAGCTGTTCGGTGTGTACCCCTTTCGGCCTTTGCCCAGAGTCGGCTGAGATGGGCAACCCCAGTTAGAATTAAGCAGCTTAGAAAATGAATAAATGAATGAATGATGATGCAGGAGCTTACATGCCCTTTCACAGTTTCGTTCCATCAAAACTCCAAATGAGAAAGAAGGAACGTTTATTTATCACAGGTACAATACGCTAAAGTACAATGAAATTCTTTATTGTCGTATCCCAGGAAGCTGTGGTGGAGCGCAGGGTCGGATATGATATGGCATCCCTGGAGCAGACAGGTTTAAGAGCCTTATGTAAGGGCCCAACAGTGGTAGTTTAGCATTGCTGGGAGTTCTACCACTAAAGTTTTTCCTGATCAGTAATCCAGAGTGCCCTGCGATGGCCTGGCGGGCCGTCCAGGGTGTACCCCGCCCTCGCCCAGAGTCAGCTGAGACGACCCTAATTAGGATTATGCGGCTCAGAAAATGAATGAATGAATGATTGAATAATCCAGAGCTTGTATTTATGACCCACTCCTGCTCAAGAGGGTTCATGAGTATGTTAGGAACTGTGTAAAGAGTCGTCATGGATATATCCACTACTTCCACTACTTCCTGCTGTAAGGATAATTCTTAGAGGCAGAAAATAAGGTGGTTCTATATTAAACTGCATAATGCACACCATGAAATGGATAACTAAAGGACAAGTCCCAGAGCTCAAGTACATGAATTAAAGATACAGTGTGTAAGATTTATTGGTATCTACTGGCATCTAGTGGTGACATCCCAGACAAACCACTCACACTCACTCATTTGCCGGACCACTTAATCCTATTAGGGTGGTGAGGAGGCTGAAGCCTATCTCAGCCAACTCTGGGCGAAGGTGGAGTACACCCTGAACAGATCGTCAGACCATGGCAGGACCAACACGCCAAAAAAAAAAAAACATTCACACTCACATCCGGGGCAATTTGAAACAGCCAGTTAGCCTAATGTGCATGTCTTTGGACTGTCAGAGGAAACCAGAGTACCCGGAGGAGTACCATTGAGAGAACATGCAAACCCCACACAGAAATCCGGGGACTCGAACCCAGGACGGACGATCTTGCCGTGAGGCGATCGTGCTAACCACTACGCCACCATGCCAAAAATGGATTTTTAAGTTGCAAACATTTTTATATTTCTATATACGATCGTTATTTCACACCTCTGATAATGTTTTCAGGACTGAATCGATTAAAAATTATTATTTCTTTTTTTCTAGAGTAAGGTGTGGTACAATTATCAAACCATTACATTATGAAGGTGATCCGTGCATGGGCTCATGTTTTTTTTTTTTAATGCCTGAAATCCCCCCAAAAAATACCTATTCTTAAATATGGGGCAAAATGTTCATCAGATGCCCACTAGGGGGAGACATTTCATTATAACTATGCCAAGTTACAATAATCCATTTGTGCCTGGTGTCAGTGCCTTGCACTCTTGATGCCCCTCTAGTTTTATTTTGTATCATTTGTATTTGTGTAAGTGTAACAGGGCTCCTATTGACAGAAGACACTCATGCCACTGAAGGGAAAACCCTGTAATTTTCATTTATTCATTCATTCATTCATATTCTAAGCCGCTTAATCCTAATTAGGGTCGTGGGGAGGTTGACGCCCATTTCAGTCGACTCTGGGTAAGGGCAGGGTACACCCTGGACAGCTCACCAGGCCATCGCAGGGCCAACATGCACACCACCATTCACACTCACATCAGGGGTAATTTGGAACTGCTAATCAGCTTACTGTGCATGTTTTTGGACTGTCGGAGGAAACCAGAGTACCCGGAGGAAACCCACGCAAGCACGGGGAGAACGTGCAAACTCCACACAGAAACGCCCAAATCAAACCCAGGCCTTTTTGTTGTGAGGCGGACGTGCTAACCACTGTGCCACCGTGCCGCGTAGAATGCTATACACATTCGTCTTTTTGTATTTTGTATTTACACACTTGTTCAAATGTTTTGCCAGAGGCTCTTTTTTTTAATCCTGGTTTTTAGGGTTAGTTTATTCAAGCGTGCATTTCCAAGAATTTTTTTTAGGAGGCCACGTCGACATAAGTTAGGTTTAATGCCAGCTTACGTATACAGGGATCAGGAAGCTGCAGTTCAAGCTGTAAAATGTTTTATTGCATTCGAACCCAGGTCAGATGCTACTGTTGATTAGTTGCGTAGGTGCTTTTGATCCGATAAGATAAAATCCTTCAAAGTCCTCGAAATCATCATCATCATCATCATCATCACCATCATTAAACACCAACATCTCTAAAGTTCAACATGTGTTTAATATGCTGCAGGACACCCAGGGGTATCACATTAAAAATACCTGGGGATCAATCAACCTGATTCAAAGGTATAATTCCAGTTGCTCAGAAGTTGTTGGTCGAGTTTAAAAAGAGAGCTTTCCATCCCCTATGGTTGCCATGTGGAGAAATGAAACGTTTGTAGGCAGTTACGAGGTATTAAAGAACATTTCTATCAAATTCAACGTTTTTCCTTACTTTAATTCGTCCATTAATATGTTTACATACACAACTGGACCAGGTTTTTTTGGCTGTGATGATGTTTTCACATCTATAAAACCCTACAAACTGATTTTATCCATGTATAGAGGTTTCTCCGTTACTCTTTTTTTTTTCTTTGTCACGTCATATTAAAATGCAGCTACAGTACAATGCATATCTATGACACCTATCACATCACTTAAATGTGTACTGGATGCATTTCATTAAAATTGCTACAAGATGGTTAAGAAGAAATGGTGCCTTTGGGTTTTGTTTTGTTTTTCTTTTAACCCAATCATCTCATAGTTCAGGGCTCCCAAGTGGCGCACTGACAAGGTGTGTGACTATCAACCTCGCAGGAGATCGCCGGTTCGAATCCAGGTTGATGCTGCAGCCATGCGCGACCAAGAGCTGATTGGCTGAGCGATCATGGGAGGGATGGCATACGCTCACTTCCCTGTCAACTCAAGTCAATCATGGGTGTCTGTGAACTTAATCGTACAAGGGTGCATAGGGATAGGCCGCCCCAGATACATATGCGCAGCAGTTCGTAAGGAGATGGCAGCATCATGTGTCACAGAGGGGGCATGTGCATGCTTACGCCCCTCCCTGGTCGATGGTGGTCAAATGTGACAGGGAGGCAACACCTTTAGGCAACACCTGTCGTGAGAAAATGGGGGGAAATCCTAATAATAATAATAATCATGGGAAATAAAATAATCACAGTGCATGATTCTTTAAATAAAATTTAAAAACGGGTTAATAAAATAATTTAGATAATGTAAATAAACTCGTAGCTACAAACAGAATTTAAAGAGAAGCAGCCGTGGTGCATATGTAGAATTATGGTCCATACTGTGTATGCATATCAGTGTATAGAAGATTCTCAAATTCTTCTTCTTTCTTTTTTTTTTTATAGGTTTAAAAGTCTGTCAAACTTCGCTTTCACTCCTCTCGCTCAGGAGAGGATCAGAGTTTCTCCGTCTTTCCCCGTCGTCCACAGAAAGCCCTCGGTTACGCTCTGCGGTGAAGGAGAGAAGTCCAGTGTCCTTTCTTGTCCTGTTTTGGGATGGTTTTTAGGTCCGGACCCAGCTCGCGGGCAGCCAGAAGGCCTCCCTCTCCAGACGCTCGAGGATGATGCGCAGTTCTGCACAGGCACTCGCGGTGTCCTCCTTGATCAAGACGTGATCCACCAGGTGGCCATACTCCTGCTCAATCTGCTGTGCCGACTGACGCATCTCCTGCAGGTCCTCCTCCTGAGATGGAGAGATTATGGATATCACACAGTAAAATGTATTATTAATTGGTGATCTGGGACATTTTTTAAATATTCGAACGTGGTTATAATAAAAATCTGATTGGTTTGCAGGTGTTGATTAAGTAAAGGATAAAGTAAGGGGGATACAGTCCGACAAAGGGATCAAGACCCCAACAATCTTATGTTATTTAACAGTTATTCACAGAAGGCGAGGTGGATGTCGCTGAATAATTGACAGGACTATTCAATTCAGCGACATCCACGGAACCTCAGGTGAGTATTGGTTTTAGTATATACTACAGGGGGAACATAAAAAGCAAGTAAATCAAGATTTTTCTCATTTATTTTTACATATTAAAACCATAACAGAGGCAGGTGAGCTCCATGTGTTCCACTAACAGAGCATGAGTGATGTGTAACAGTCTTCATCTTCATCATCCGCTTGGTCCGGGGTCGGGTCGTCGGGGCAGCAGCCTAAGCAGTGAGGTCCAGACGTCCCTCTCCCCAGCCACTTCCTTTACCTCTTCTGGGGGGACGCCAAGGCGTTCCCAGACCAGCCGAGAGACGTAGTCCCTCCAGCGTGTTCTGGGTCGACCCCGGGGTCTAATGTGTAACAGTGTCTTTTTAAATTCATTTACAATTTTAGTATATTCTATGCCAAAGCACAAGAAAAGCAAACTAAAATGAGACTTTTATTTATTGATTTTATTTACATTTTTAAAGCATGACAGTGATGACGCCACCTGCTTCATTTGATTGTGACGAACCGTGAGTGTTTATCAGCCATTGCAGCTCAAGCAATTATCTATGCGGGGTAATAAGCAATTATTGAATGAGGCGAGGGTGGTGCAGTGGTTCGCACGTTCGCCTCACAGCAAGAAGGTCCCGGGTTCGATTCCCAGGCTCGGGGCGTTTCTGTGTGGAGTCTGCATGTTTCATGGTGCTTGCGTGGGCTTACTCCAGTTTCCTCCCACAGTCCAAAAACATGCACAGTAGGCTGATTTGCAGTTCCAAATCGCCCCTAGGTGTGAGAGTGACTGTGACTGGTTGTATTTGTGTTGGCCCTGCAACGTCCTGTTGAGCTGTTCACCCTCGCCTAGAGTCGGCTGAGATGGGTGCCAGCCGCCCCGCGACCCTAATTAGGTTTAACCGGCTTAGAAAACGAATGAATGTGTCGAAGTACGATACAGATAATTATTTGGTCGAGTTGTTGTTATCTGCTGAAGCCAAAGGCCTCAAACGAAAGCCAAATTTTATAATTGTTTAATTATTCATTCAAAATGTTTTCAAATCATTCAACTTATCCAACAGCAACGGTGCAATAATTCAGTTATCCCACGGCAATGATGCAATACCTAGAATTATTTGATGTCCTTCCACCAATCAAAAATGGGAAAATCTCTTAAATGAACAGTATGTCTATTATTATTTATCCAAGAGGTTTTTTTTCGTTTCTGATTGGTGAAAAGCCATCAAATAATTCTTGATATTGCATCATTGCCATCAAAATGGCTGGCGAAAGCAGCGAGGTTAAAGACTCACCGTGAGCCTCCCATGCTCTCCTGCTGCAGGCGAAGACGCACTGCGACGTCGTCGACCCTCAGGGATCCGCGGTTTCACAAAAATGACGTAAGGCTTAAACTCTGCAGTCCTCAGAGTGTGTAATGCCTGCAGCCACAAAAAAAAGAGAAAAAAAATCTAACAGTGTCTATTTGATTTGTGTACATAGTAAATTTTACAACACTCATTTACACGCACCCTTTAATTAAAGATCAGTGAGGTAGAACATTGACCAGTCATAAACGTTTGTGAAGAGAGATCTGGTGGTGTTGGACAAATACAAGACCTTCTGAAAGTCACAGCTCGAAAACTTCTCGAGGAAACTGTTTCCACGCAGGTGAGATTTTCGCTGTTGATCTGCTCAAAGTTTTTGATCACTAACTACTTACACTCACATCCTTGTCGACAGATTAATTGACAAAAAGTGAAGATTAAGAGTCTTTTTTAAGAAGCCAAAAGTATTAGGGAAGGTGGGTGGGGCTTTGAGAGGCGAGCATCAATATCATAGAGTTCAAAGCATTAAACAGACTGATTAAACAGGTACATGCTCATTTATAAAAGTATGCTGATCATGAATCCCCCCCCCCAGCCCCCCTCTCAGCCCTTCTGCACCCCCTCTAAGCCCCTGTGTACTCCCCTTTCAGCCCCTCTGCGCACTCTCTCAGTCTCTCCTCGCCCTTTCCTTGCCCCTCCAAGCCCCTTCACACACTCTTCTCAGCCCTGTCCCTCTCAGTGCTTCCCTTAGCCTTTCCATGCCCCTCCTCACCCTCTTTTGCCCCTCTGAGCCCCACCAAGCCCTTTCACACACCCTCTCAGCCCTTCCCCTTCCCCTCTCAGTGCCCCCCCTTAGCCTTTCCATGCCCCTTCTCAGCGCCTCTACACACCTCTCTCAGCCCTTTCCCTCCCCCTCTCAGCACCCCCACTTAGCCTTAAGATGCCCCTCCACACACACCCCTCTCAGCCCCTCCACACACTCCACTCAGCACCCCCACTTAGCCTTAAGATGCCCCTCCACACACCCTTCTCAGCCCCTCCACACACTCCTCTCAGCACCCCCTCTTAGCCTTTCGATGCCCCTCCACACATCCCCCTCTCAGCCCCTCCACACACTCCTCTCAACACTCCTTCTTAGCCTTTCGATGCCCCTCCACACATCCCCCTCTCAGCCCCTCCACACACCCTTCTCAGCCCCTCCACACACTCCTCTCAGCACTCCCTCTTAGCCTTTCGATGCCCCTCCACACACACCCCTCTCAGCCCCTCCACACACCCCTCTCAGCCCCTCCTTGCCACCCCTTAGCCTCTTGTCCAGTTTTTTTTTTTTTATTATACAGGAGACAGGCACAGAGCTGGGGATGACGTTAAACCATAACTGATTTCTGATGTATTCTTCCACCCAGTTAAGGTAAGATGTTTTTGTTTAAGTCTAAAGATTTGTAAGTCTAAGTTTCCATCAGTGTTAAACCCCCACCGCACCTCAGGCTGCACGTCCACCAGACACATCTTGTTCTTTGCTTGGACGGAGCGGATGGCCTCTATACTTGTGCCGTACAGGTTGTCTTTATACTCTCCATACTCGATAAACCTACGCAACAGGAGGAAACAGAACACAGAAGGTCTTTTTGGAAAATGATTCGAAATTGACTTGGACACCCCGGTTCGGGGTGAGTCCATTCCTCACGTCTGTTCCCGCCTGGGTTTGATGTGTGCTTAATCCGAACAGGTTAAAAGTGGCTCGTAGCAGCGTTCCGTCAACACTCACTTGTTGTTTTGAGCATCAGCTTCGAAGGCCTGCTTGGAAACAAAGTGGTACTCGACACCCTCCCTCTCATGGCTCTTCCTGGGCCGTGTTGTGTCTTGGGTAGAGTTAGAAAAGAACAAACGATGACAGCATTCATTTTCTGAACCACTTAATCCTAATTAGGATCGGGGGGAGGCTGGCGCCCATCTCAGCCGACACTGGGGGAAGGCGGGGCACACCCTGGACAGCTCGCCAGGCCATCGCATGGCCAAAACACACACAACCATTCACATTCACACTCACAAAATTCTCCCCGTGCTTGCGTGGGTTTCCTCCAGGTACTCTGGTTTCCTCCTACAGTCCAAAGACATGCACAGTAGGCTGAGTGGCTGTTCCAAATTTCCCCTAGGTGTTAGTGTGAATAGTTGTGTGTGTGTGTGTGTGTATGTGTGTGTTGGGTCTGCGATGGCCTGGCGAGCTGTTCAGGGTGTACCCCGCCTTCACCCAGAGATAGGCTCCAGCCTTCCTGCGACCCAAATAGGAGTAAACTGTTTGGCAAATGAGTGAGTGAAGGATATAAAAGGATACATTTTATCGTACCAAAACATAAATAACATGTTTATGTTTTTATATACATGCAGTTACAAAACACACTTTTCACAACAGGTTCATATTTATCATAAATAGTTTGAATTGTATTCCTGCAATAAGTGCCTCATGGTGTGTGTGTGTGTGTGTGTGTGTGTGTGTGTGTGTGTGTGTGTGTGTGTGTGGGCTTGAGAGAGAGAGAGAGAGATGATGCGAAGGAACTCACGGGGTACAGCCACGGCGTAGCGGTGGGGGTTTTCCGCTATTACTTTTTGCTTCAGCTCATTAATTCGTGCTCCGAGAGACCCTGTGGACACAAACACACCAACGCTGACTTTCTCTCCAGTAAGAGCTGTGAATTTACATTCACGCAACACTTACATTCATTGCAAAACAAATAATGAGCCAAAACTTTTGGTGAGAGTTAAAAAGTACAGCAGTCAGCGTGTGACTCACATTAAAAAAATAATAATAATAATCAATTTATTATCTATCACCCAGCGTAACATTCTGGAGTGAAAGTAAATGGATTAAAGAAATTAGTGCATGAATTTTTTTTTTGTTCTTTATCTGTACATGTGCACAAGCATCAGAGTACATGAGTGTGAATGGTTATGTGTGTGTGTGTGTTGCCCAGTGATGGTCTGGTGAGATGTTCAGGTTGTACCAGCCGTCGCCCATTGCCAGCTGAGAAAGGCACCAGCCTCGCCACGAACCTCGTAGGATTAAGCGGTTCGGCAAATGAGTGAGTGAGGAGTGAGAGTCTTACCGATGAGCACCACAAGCCGAGGTCTCTCATTGGGTCGTTGTTGGTATCGTGTCACTTCCTCATAGGTGAGCAGCTCGGGTTCGGACGGGTCGGCTGCGTAAAGCTCCCCTGAAGAGCTGTGCCGGTCCTTACGGCTCAGACGGAAACTCCTTCGCAAACCAGCTGAGAGGAAACCGAAGGTTCATTTGAACAGTTAGAGAACCCCAGACTGGAATGTATTTGAAAAACAATTTTCCTTTTATATTAATGCTAAGCATTTGATACAGTGATGGAAATCCTTTCAAATCGTTACACAGACATGAGATTAGCAAAGGATCAGAGGACGCTGACAGATCCTGCTGTTAATCAGCACTGAGTAAATGAGGGTGTTGGGGTAAAGGGTTAATAGGGCACCGGAATGGAATGAATAGGGACTGTACCTGTATAAAAGTCCCAGGACAACACCTGGCCACAGGACGGCATCATCGCTTTACACTTCGAAGAGACTACAACGCGTATTAGACCACTAAACACTTGCGCACAGTACAGTCTCTGCCCTCGAGTACCAACCCTGGGTCATTTCTCTGAATCTTACGTCACTGACTCCCAAACTACACAAAATCTTTAAGAGCAATGCTGATGTTCTGTTCACACACACACACACACACACACACACACACACACACACACACACACACACATACTTGTTGCTAAGTCATGAACAGAACTTAAGCATGCTGCTGTTGAATTTATCCTTGTCCTTAACCCCGAATCATCTTGTCTAATCACTTCCATGGGTGTCTCTGGAACCCTGACCCCGGATCAGTTGTAAAGGGCAGAGTGTATCAGCCATTCAACACACTTAGTGCAGTGAATGAACGAGCAGCCAGTCGTGCGATGAGGCTGATTTCAGGCCAGCAGCTTGGGCAGTGAGGGAATCAGAGGGCAAAGGTGACGAGCCAAGGCAAAGAGAGGCAGGAGGATGGAGAAGGGAGGGGGAAGGGCTGGGAGGAGGAGAGGGAGAATCTGAGAAAAGTGGAACACTGACGATAGAGCACCTTGACAAAATGTATAATGTAAATTTTGATAGATCTTTTGTTTCAAGGCTTGGCCATTTCTGTGTGGAGTTTGCATGTTCTCCCCATGTTTGCATGGGTTTCCTCCACGTATTACAGTTTCCTCCCACAGGACAAAGACTTGCGCTGCGCCAACTGGCTGTTTCGAATTGCCCCTAAGTGTGGGTGTGAGTGTGAATGGTTGTGTGTGTGTTGGCCCTGTAATGGTCTGGCGAGCTGTTCAGGGTGTACCCCGCCTTCGCCCAGTGTCGGCTAAAATAGGCTCCAGGCTCCCCGCTACCCTAATAGGATTAAGAGGTTCGGCAAATGAGTGATAAGAGAATTTTTTTTTTTTAACAATTCATTCATGTGCTAAATAAATAAATAGACTTGAGCCAGCACTTCTGCTTCTTTGGCACTAGAGGGCGCTGATTGCATGAGATTTGTCATTGTGATTCCACACAGGAGGAAATACACATCTTACAGAATACTTGGTCTGGTCTGCAGTCGGTGGTTATAGTTTTGGTTTTGTTTATTTATTTATATATATATATATATATATGTATGTATGTATGTATGTATGCATCCCGTGCTTGCGTGGGTTTCCTCCGGATACTCCGGTTTCCTCCCACAGTTCAAAGACATGCACAGCAGGCTAACTAGGCGCTCTGAATTGTCGCTAGGTGTGAGTGTGAGCGTGAACGGTTGTGTGTGTTGCCCTGCGATGATCTGGCGAGCTGTTCAGGGTGTACCCCGCCTTCACCCATTGTCGGCTGAGACATCCGCGACACTTTCCGCGACACTAATAGTAGGACTATTAGTAGCAAATGAGTGAGTGAGTATTTAAATACAAGAGTAGGCCATCGGCTTACCGTCAGCGTGTTTCTGCCCCACGATGGCCTGGCGAGCTGCTATCGAACCATATAACGTTATGAGAAGCATATTACTGAACTAATATCAGTGTTGCTGTTATAGAAATTTAACTAGCACCTTCTGACGTGGTTCTTCTGATGTGGTTTTTTTATTCATTGTTGATGATGATTTTGCACTGAATCACCTGAAGCAGAATCCCCCAGGATGGAATCAAGGCTACGACTCTAAGACGATCTGCTGACACGGGTAGAAATGCAAAGGTCTGAAAGCTCTACACCTATTCACACCACATTCACACTTTGCCTCACAGCTCTCCGTGTGCGTCAGACTCACGTGAGAAAGCACATTAACACCCTGTACGTAATGAGGGTCTAATATGACAGGCAATAAGGAGGCGGCAGCGATTCGTCTTTTTCTGTATTTCTGTGGATTTAATATCTGAACTGTGAGCAGGATTATTACAAAAAATAAATAAATAAATCCCCTCGTCATCAAAAACAACCTCATATTGTTTACTCCACCCCGAGATCCACTGATTCTCCATCTGTTTCCTTCGGAAGGCTTCAACCTGCTGCTACACCCTGAAGAGATGATCAGCGTGTGTGTGTGTGTGTGTGTGTGTGTGTGTGTGTGTGTGTGTGTGGTTAGCAGCTGAGGAAGGCATGCAGACTCTCACCTATGTAGTGTCCATTGAAATAGCCCTCACAGTCACAGTCCTCTGTAGGGAAAGCAAGCAGGGAGAGAGGGGGTGAGCTCAGGAAAAAGACAGGAGGACAGGAAGGAGTGAGGAGAGGGGAGGAAAACAGCATGGATACAAGCTCTGAAGCAGCAGGAAGGGAAGCAAACACACACACACACACACACACACACACACACACACACACATGCACGCAGGCAGCAGATATGCAGATATACAGTAAATATGTGTGTATGGGAGTGTATATATTTATACAACATGTAATGTTCCGGCAAAAAGAGTGATCTATGGGTGTATATATATATATATATATATGTATGTGTGTGTGTGAATGGTTGTGTGTGTTGGCCCTGCGATGGACTGGCGGAACAAGCTCCAGCCTTCCCGCGGCCCTAGTAGTAGGAGTAAGGGTTTCGGCAAATGAGTGAGGGAGTGCGTAATTTTTCTTCAGGGCAAAGTTTGCCTCACAGCAAGGAGGTCCTGGGTCCAATCCGGGTCCGGGCTCGGCTCGGGCGTTTCCGTGTGGAGTTTGCATGTTCTCCCCGTGCTTACATGGGTTTCCTTAGCCTGATAGGATTAAGCAGTTTTGGCAAATGGACGAATGACTACATTCGTTTTTTGGGGGTTTTTTTCCCTTTGAAGGATGGACAGAATAATTAGAATAAATATTCTGTTCCGTTTCATAAAGTCATGTCAATAAAACTAAGAGTAACTGAAGAGAGAAAGCGGGCGAGCCTCGTTAAAGGTGTAGAGAGATACAAAGAGGAGAAGAGAACAGACGGGGGTGACAGAGGGGGATTATGGGAAATGGTGAGCTACAAAGGGTGCAGTGATGTCTGTGTGCCAGTGTGTGTGTGTGTGTGTGTGTGTGTGTGTGTGTGTGTGTGTCTAGCATTTTGTACCTACCTTTTTCACATCCCTGGTCATCTAGTGTAAGCAGTGAAGGAAAGAAACATCCGTGATATAATTTGTGCTGCTGGTTTGTTGTTTGTGAAGGATGTGTGTGATATAAAAGATAGACGTGTGTTCAAGAGCGACAGAGAAAAGGGCAATAAATATTATTATTAATTTTTTTTTCTGGAAATGGAATTAAAAACATTCTAATCTGGTTGTTTCATACCAAGACACAACCAACAGCACACTTAATTATTTTTCTTTTTTACTGCATTATTTTATATGGTGTGTTATATGACACGTTTAAGAAATGGGAGTGGACAACACGGTGGCATGGAGGTTAGCGCGTCCGCCTCACAGCAAGAAGGCCCTGGGTTCGAGTCCCAGGCTCAGCAAGGGAGTTTCTGTGTGGAGTTCTCCCCGTGCATGATCGGGTTTCCTTTGGGTACTCTGGTTTCCTCCGACAGTCCAAAGACATGCACATTAGGCGAAATGGCTGTTCCAAATTGCCCCTAGGCTGTGAGTAACAGCAGCAATTGATTTTGTGCATGAGTGAGGTTTGGTCTGGTACATTTTGAAAGAGAGATCTCTTTTCTTTTTTTGATTTTGATACACTGTATTAATCCCACAAGGAAAAGTTTAGCTCCGCATTTAACCCAGCCAAAGTGAGGCTGCCACACACTGCGGTGCCCGGAGAGCAGTCGGGGGTTGGGTGCCTTGCTCAAGGGCACTTCAGCTGTGAAGGTGGAGGAAGGGAAGGTGCTGCTCACTCTCCCCGCCACCACACATTTTTCCTGATGGTTCGGGAATCGAACCAGTGACCTTTGTGTCCCAAACCTGCTTCTCTAACCATTAGGCCACGGCTGCCCCAACTGAAAAGCGATGGGGTGCACAAACCTTTGCCCCAAAATGCTTAAGATGATTAAAAAGGAAATTAACGGCTGACTCACTGATGAACAACTATAACATGATTTATTTCCATGAACAGTTTTTTTTTTATCTTTTATATTAATACACTATTTAAAACCTAAATTTGCATTTGTTCCTGGGTGTAAAATACTGATGTATATGCAAACGATAAATTAAAGGAGGTACTCACATGTACTTTGTTTGGTTGATTTGGAATTCGGTAAACTGCCCATTTTGTGTCTGTAGGCCAACCGCCTAACGGTACAACGGAATAACGTGACAGTGACACAGAAATCATTTATTAACGTCAGGTATCTTGTTTGCAGGACGTCTGTGATGGTGAATAAACTCATCTCTCACCTCTCCTGGAACTGTTTGGAAGGGATAAGTCCAGCACGCAGGTTGCTGTCTCCGACTCTCTTTGCCTGCCACCAGGTGGTGTCATCCTGACTCACGACCTGCAGGATGTCCCCACGCTTAAATGGTAGCCCCGCCTCCTGACAGGGCGTGGCCTTGTCCTCTAAAGGAACGTAATCGAATAGCGCCCGCACAAAAACCTACAGAAGACAAATAAAGGGCGTCACCACAAAATGGAGCAAAAAAAATCACTCCAAGATATGATTGAAAGGGGAACGCCATACGTCGCAGGAACAACACACACACAACCATTCACAGTCTCATCCAAACTCACAACTAGGGGCAATTTGGAACAGCCAGTTAGCCTACTGTGCATGTTTTTGGACTGTGGGAGGAAACTGGAATACCCGGAGGAAACCTACACAAGCATGGGGAGAACATGCAAACTCCACGAGACCGGGAATCGAACCCAGGACCTTCTTGCTGTGAGGCGGACGTGCAAACCTCTGCGCCACTTTAGATATAAGTGAGTATAAATATAAGTGTGTTATAAATGAATTTTAATTCACACATCATAAAGTTAACAGCTAATTTTCCTCCAAACTTGATTTCCTTTTAAGATCAAAACAAAAGACCCACTTAATTTAAACGAAAATGAAATGTAGAATTAAAATATACAATAAAACCTGGTGGTTTGTCCCCAAGTTGAAATTCTGCATATTATGTCATGGATAAGCCTAATCAGTGTCATCCCACCTTGCTCTCTTTCAGTCTGTCCTCCTCTGTAACGGCAGGGATGATCTTCAAAGTGATGGAGCCTTGAGATTGAGACTGAGAAAAAAGACAGAGACAGAAGTGAGAAAGATTCAGCTGGAGAGAGGATTCAAGGCATAGTCATAACAATAATAGGGCGTAGTGGTTAACACGTTTGTCTCACAGCAAGAAGGTCCCGGGTTCGATTCCCGGGCTCGGTCGTTCCTGTGTGGAGTTTGCATGCTCTCTCCATGCTTGCGTGGGTTTCCTCCGGGTTCTCCGGTTTCCTCCCACAGTCCAAAAGACATGCACAGTAGGCTGATTGGCTGTTCCAAATCATCCCTATGTGTGAGTGTGAATGGTTGCATGTGTGTTGGCCCTGTAATGGTCAGGCGAACTGTCCATGGTGTACCCCACCTTCACCCAGAGTCGGCTGAGATGGGCGCCAGCCTCCCCGCGACCCTAATTAGGATTAAGTGGCTTATAAAATTAATGAATGAATAATAATTTTTATATATCTATATCTATATCTATATCATGCATGTTCTCCCCGTGCTTGTGTGGGTTTCCTCCAGATACTTCAGTTTCCTTCTACAGTCCAAAGACATGCACATTAGGCTGATTGGCGCTTCCAAATTGCCCGTAGTTGTGAGTGTGGATGAGACTGTGAATGGTTGTGTGTGTGTTGGTCCTGCAATGGTCTGGCGAGCCGTTCAGGGTGTACCCTGTCTTCGGCCAGTGTCTTCTGAGATAGGCTCCAGCCTCAGCGCAACCCTACCAGGATTAAGTGGTTTGGCAAATAAACGAGTGTGTAATTAGCAATATATCTTAATGAGATGCTTTTGCATGCTGGATAACTGGCTGCAGTAAATGGTCTGTGATTGGTCATCTACCTTGTCATTCAGTATGACTTTATCTGTTTAAGTAGGTGTTTCTTGGCCGTATTTATCAATGAAATTTTTGGATTATGAAACAAAATTATTAAATTAGAACAGCCATCACTTCCGATGCATGATATGAAATAGAAATATTTTTTAATTCACATTCCTACAAAAAAAAAAAAAAAAAAAAAACGGAATGTGTTTCATGATGATGATGATGATTGTCATACTAATAGCTGGCTGATCTCGTCCGGCCTCTTGTGCATTACAGCGATGCCGTTCACTTCTCTGAGCTCGTCACCTACATGCACCAGACCTGCACAAACATAATCACACACTGTGTAAGAAATACGATCATTAATGAGTCATTGATTCACATTAGGGCGACACGGTAGGGCTAGCACATCCGCCTCGCAACAAGAAGGTTCTGGGTTCAAGTCCCAGTGTCCGCAACGAGAGTACTCACTCACTCATTAATTTGCAAAACCACTTAATCCTACTTGGCTCGCGGGGAGGATGGTGTCTATCTCAGTTGACACTGCAAGGTACAGCCTGAACAGCATGACAGACCACCGCAGGGCCAACACACACACACACACACACAACCATTTGGAACAACCAATTAGCCGACTCTGCATGTCTTTGGACTGTGGGAGGAAACCGGAGTACCTGGATGAAACATGAGAACATGCAAACTCCAGCTCGAGCCCGGGACTCAAAACCAGGACCTTCTTGCTGTGAGGCGGACGCTCTAACCACTACACCACCGTGCCGCCCCTTGAGTGTACTAACCAGTGAAAATAATTTGATGGTGTATACAGGTTGTATGTAATATCCCTCACCAAGCTGTTTTTTTCCTATCAGTGCAATCATTCATCACATGGCAATTAATATGCTATTTTTCCGTGACTTCCCACTACTGCCTAACATATCAGATTCAACTACAGGAATAGTTACGTTTTTAAAAATGCATTTGTTTTTTAGCCTAAACAAATTATTGCAATGGATTAGCTGACCGGCAAGAAACCAAGGATCTATGAATATTCATGAGTATGCAAACAGGAAACAAACTCATGTCTAACTGCCATCCAAACCCCCAACTTCCCCTACTGCGTTCTGCTGTAACTAAAGTTTAGTGAACTGTTCACATTAAGTTCTGTTCTTGACCAAGGACACTCTTTTTTAAGAAAATCTGTGACCTGATTAGTTACAGACTTCTATTAGCAGCTTTTGCATCTACAACGCTATCCAGCTAGCTTATTAGCATAAAACCAGTATAGTTTACTATAGTGGTAACGCAATCAAGGAGGCAATAACCATTAAAAAAATTTGCCATTACAGCACTTTAATCTCTACATTTTACAAATGCCAGAGAGCCTTGGGGCAACATAAATCAGTCAGAAAGACCAGAAATCCAAAAAATTCACAAGCTGAATTAGATTTTGGTTGGAGTGTTACTCACCGCTCCTGTCGGCAGCACCGCCTTTCATAATGCGCGCTACAACGATGGCCCCTGTAGACTCATCACGCCGAATGGTGGCCCCCTGGGAGGACACACACCAGACACACAGAGAGAGAGAGAGAGAGAGAGAGAGAGAGAGAGAGAGAGAGAGAGAGAGAGAGAGATGAGAAGAATAGATTCTAATAGATAGACAATTAACAATCATGCGCCGAAATATATATATATAATTAATGTATATTCTCTGTTCTCTCTGCTTCATTTCTCCTCTTCCCTTTTCTCACCAGTGGCTCTTTGTTCTTGACCAGCCGTACAATCTTGACCGACTCTTCCTCCAACTCGTCGTCAAAGTCATCAGGAAGTGGAGGCAGCACCGGGTCAAAATTCTTCTGCGCCACTGTGTCGTGAACGGACAACAGTGCCTTGAGAGAGATTAGAATCCGTTATTAAATTGTTGGCTTTTTTACAGAGTCGGCATCCTGGCACCATGATCAAGTTCAACAGGTAAGTCTAATAAGGATGGTATCCATTACGTCGATTGTTTTCTCTGAAACCGAAATGCTTTTCTGTGTCTGGGACGTGATTCCTGCATCTATACTCCAGCAGCTATACTACTGCAGCTGTTTGCAGTGTATGTGCTTTAGATTTAATCTGAAGACTAGAGTATACAGTAGGTGTATACCCGTAAGTGAGGCGAGGTCAGCAAGTGGAGAAGTTCTTTCTCATCGACACTCAATGGGCCGCTCTGGAGCTCCTCAGCAACCTGCCAGGAATAAAAGGAGGAAAGTAGATACATCTATCTTCAGAAAATCTATTTTAACCAAATCCCTTTTCAAAATATAAATTACAGAATCAACTAAGAACAACTTCCATGCTTACTCTTATCTAATCTTAGCTAGTAAGCAAACGCAATAAAGCCTATAAACTTTCATGAATGTGACTTGACATGAGCGACACGGTGGCGTAGTGGTTAGCACATCAGCCTCACAGCAAGAAGGTCCTGGCTTCGAGTCTGCAGCTCGGGTGTTTCTGAGTCGAGTTTGTATGTCCTCCCCGTGCTTGCCTGGATTTCCTCCCACAGTCCAAAGACATGCATATCAAGCTAACTGGCTGTTCTAGGTGTGAGTGTGAATGGTTGTGTGTGCTGCCCTGCGATGGTCTGGCGAGCTGTTCAGGGTGTACCCCGCCTATGCTCATTGTCAGGTGTGATGGGATCCATCCTCCCCATGACCATAATAGTAGAAAAACTGACTTGACATGACTTAACATTCAGTAATTCTGTTAGCTGGATAGCAACTGTTTGGTAATGCGGTTAGCTGGATAGCAACCCTGCTAAAAAACACAGCTAAATGCGGGTAGAAATTAACTAGTTTCTAAATTATTGCCACTAATGCAACCTTATTAACAAATACGACCAGTTTATTGAAGTCATCATTCATTCATTCATTTGCCAAAGCACTTAATCCTACTAGGATCGCGGGGAGGCTGGCTCTAGGTGAAGACAGGATATACTCCGAACAGAAATCTCCCCCCAGAAATCCTATCATTTGCGAGCATCATGTATTTATAACTTCACCCTTTTCTAGGATTAGCAATACAATATATGTTCATGTATCCCTGTTTATTTCATTTAAAAGTAACCTAACTATAAAATAGGCCCTGCGATGGCCTGGCGAGCTGTCCAGGGTGTACCCCGCCCTCGCCCAGAGTCGGCTGAGATGGGCGCCAGCCT
>JBCNYH010000003.1:18474065-18486477 GCA_039654325.1 Tandanus tandanus
AGTCGGCTGAGATGGGCGCCAGCCTCCCCGCGACCCTAATTAGGAATAAGCGGTTCAGAAAATGAATGAATGAACTATAAAATAACCACAGTTAACTTGTACATAAAGCCAATTAAATTAGCTTACGGCTATTTTCTAAGTAGAATTAGCAATTGTACTCTAAACAAGTCAGAACCTAGTTGTATTTTGCCGTAGCCTAATGGTTAGAGAAGCAGGTTTGGGACCTAAAGGACGCTGGTTCGATTCCTGAACCAGCAGGAAAACTGTGTGGTGGCGGGGGGAGTGGGCTGCACCTTCATGGCCCACTGCTCCGAGTGTGTGTGTGCTCACGTTGGATGGGTTAAATGTAGTGGCAATAATTTCCCTTGCGGGATTATTACAGTATATCAAAATAAAAATAAATTAATAAATATGATTCAAATTACTTTTGTAGCCAACAATAGAGTTATATAAACATAAAGGTCACTAGATGCCGTAACATTTTAATGTACAAGCAAGCCTTTCAGGTTAGCTAAAGACAAGGTTACCTGGATAGCATTAAAGTTTCTCCTGTCGTTTTCCAGTCAGGTAAGATTAGCACGGCATCCAAAGTAAAAATCTACCCAGAAATGCTGTATTTATTTATTTTTTCTCATGCTAGCTGTCTAAAAGCACTAAGGTTAATTACCATTCAATAATATAACTTATAAATTCTCTTAAAAATACAATAAAACCAGGTAGCTTCCCTTAGCTAGCTAGCATAAGTTATGATATTAGCTTGTTTGTGTTATCAGAGAATTCTACAGTCAATTTAAATTAACATTCATGAATATTAGCTTTACGTAGCTAGCAGGCCAGCAGTAAATATGACTCCTTATATATTACATGATATTTACATACATTTACAATTATTTAATTTCCTTGTAAGCTAGCTCTCAAAAATATCCATGAAAATGGTTAAAAGGCTTTTCTTAGAAAAAGTATCTTATGTCAGCTAGCTGGCTAACACTATATATGAAATATGATGTGCATAAATGAAATCCAATGGCTTCCTTCCTTCCACTTGAAGATTTTCATGTATATGGAATGAAAAACCCATTGTCTCCAGACAGATCCTGTTATATCCTCTTATACCCATTACTGATGAGTGACTGATCTCAGACTGAATTACAATGAAAAGAGCTCACATCTAAAGTGCTGTTAATCTAATCCTGACACTCTGGGCTGGGCTGAAGGAGGGACTGTGAGCGGGGTGCGTTCTTACATCTTCTGCGAGAGAGGAGGCGCTGTGGAGAACTGGTGTGGGGCTCTGCCTTTCGTACTGACGCAGCTTCTCGTGGATCTATCAACACACACACACACACAGAGAGAGAGAGAGAGAGAGAGAGAGGGGGGTCAGAAGTAGATGTTTGCCTAATAGCTTCTGTTACATTAATTACAATCAGGACCCACACACACATACACCAGAACATAGGCCAGAAGGAGTACAACCGAACACTACAATACTCTACATTACACTACACACTATACTACATTACAGCACATTACACTACACTACATCAGTACAATATACAGTATTACACTACACCACATTATGTTACATTTACAGACTACACTACACAGCACTGCACAACGTTACAATACATTACACTGTATTACAACACTCTGCGCTGCAATACACTATACTACATTACAACACATTACATTATAATACAATACACTACATTACACTATACTAGGTTACAATACAATACACGGCACTACACTACACTGTGTTACAAAACATTATGCTACATTACACTACACAACGTTACAATACAATACACCGCACTATTTTGTTACATTACACCACACTACATTACCATACAGTACACTACATTACACTACACTATGTTACAAAACATCATGCTACATTACACTACACAACGTTACAATACAATACACCTCACTACACTACACTCTGGTACAATACATTACCCTACACTATGTTACAAAACATTACACTGCACTGCACTAACTACCATACAGAACACTACAATACACTACACTATGTTACAATACAATACACTGCACTACACTACATTACCATACAGTACACTACGTTACACTATGCTATGTTACAATAAAATACCAATCACTACACCACACTATGGTACAATACATTACACTACACTATGTTCCAAAACATTACGTAACATTATATGCACTACATTACAATACACCAGATTCTACTACATTATGTAACAGTACATTACACTACAGTACGCTACACTACACTACACTATGCTGCAATTTAGTACACTACACTACACTTTACACTACAGTTTAACAGCATTGATTATATTGTAACACCTGAAGCTGTAATGCATGTAACAAACACACACACACACCTTCATCAGGTACGTCAGACTCCTCTCACTGAAGACGTCTCTAAGGAAGACCATGTCCTCTTTGTGATTAGCGTCAGGACGCAGCTGAGAGGTGAGCAGGGCCAGCGTCTCGTGCAGCCCTGAAGATGGGACATAAAGAAATGAGAACAGATTCGTGTGTGTGTGTGTGTGTGGGTGGGTGGTTGTGTTTATTTGTCTTTACCTGCACCTGCGGAAAGGACAGGCATGGCTTCTATCATGGATCAGCTCTCAGAATGCAACCTGAAGTACAACAAGGGAAAGAAAAAAAATATACAGTGAAGTTTAATCATGAAGATTTACTCATTGCTTGTCTATAATCGTGTATCATTATGGATCCAAAGCCTGCATGCAAAGACACACACACTTCTGCCTCTTAGGGGATGCGCACTTTAAAATTTCACCATATACTAATTTCATCCTAAGAATGAAGAAACTTTAAATATGAGCGGGTGGCACGGTGGCGTAGTGCATAGCACCTCTGCCTGACAGGTGGAGTTTGCATGTTCTCTCGGTGCTTACGTGGGTTTTCCTCCAGTACTCCGGTTTCCTCCTACAGTGCAAATACATGCACAGTAGACTAATCGGCCCTTCCAAATTTCCCCTTGGTATGAGTGTGATTGTGAATGGTTGTGTGTATGTAGGCCCTGCGATGCGACGGTCTCGCGAGGTATTCTGGGTGTACCCCGCCCTCGCCCAATGTGTAGGCAGGGATAGGCTCCAGCCTCCCCACGACTCTAATAGGATTAAGCGGATCAGCAAATGAGTGAGAGCGTGAGTGCAGATATGAGTAAGTCAGGTCGTGATACTACCTTTTTAATCTGGCTTAGAGAGAGAAAGAGAGCGTGTGAGAGAGAGAGAGAGAGAGAGAGAGAGAGAGAGAGAGAGCATGAGAGGGAGAGAGAGACACACAGAGAGAGAGTGTATTCTCTTTCCTTCTGTCATTTAACCACAAACATCTGCGTCTAAATGTAACTGTAGCAGTTAGCAGACTAGCAGACACAGATCAATACCGTCAGTTAAGCTGATCATATTTGACTTCTTGTTTTTGTGTGGTGTGAATCACATGATGCTCCTGGTAATGTTGTACATTCATATACAGTATCATAAAGGAACGGGCACGTTACATTTTTTTAAAAAGTGTATGATGTTTACGTGTTCAATAAACCATTAAAGAGTGTGTTGTTTGGCCTTATTCCAGCGTGATTTGTGTAAACAATGATTTTATCATTCATTCATTCATTTGATAAACCGCTTAATGCTAATTAGGGTCATGGGGAGGCTAGCCTCCCCTAGTAGGTTTTGGCAAGTGAGTGAGTGAGTGAGTGAGTGAGTAATTTAACACCCAAGACATCCCAAATCCCTAATACACACAAGCAATACCACAGCTTTGACACCTCTCGCACATTTGCACAAATGTTCCCAGTGGAGTATTACAACATAAAACCTGTTGCAAGAAAGTGTCTATGTATTATTACAACAGTGTCTCATCGGCCTGCTTAAGATCTCCAGCGCCTGGTCCAAGCAGACTGTATAAATATTAATACTCAGAATAGATGCCCATCAGATGAGGATTGATGGTATTGTCTTTCCTTATTATTCCCGCACACAAACATACACAGTCAGAAAGAGGGGTTGAGTTTTACTCCATGCCTGTCCCCCAAGGTACAGTCTTCACTAATGTACCTCCTATGGACAATGTTTGGACCACAAGGCAACTATGGGTATTTTTTTAAGGCCAGAAAGGTACATAAACGGTACCGAGTAGTATCATAGGTACAAATAGGAATCATAGAAGGTACTGCCTCAGCAGAAAGTAATTGTACCCCTAAGGGTACAATATCTATGCATATGTGTGCTATTATTACACATATTATATCACACGCACACACACACACACACACACACACACACACACACACACACACACACACACACACACCATGTTCGATGCACAGATCATAGCCAGTGCCTACAATTTAATAATTGAATAAGCCTGGATATATTAGCTCCCCATCACTCCTTTATGCAATAGAAGAAGTAAATTAGTATTAACTGTAATTGCTAACTTACTGTGTAACACCCACGCTCGGTGAGTTCAAGGACAGAGGCTCCAGGCAACCATTAAACCGAGTTTAATGCACATAAAGCAAAGGTGAAATGTTTGTCATCCTATTCATTCACCACTCCTACTTCCCTCAGTGGGTGATGACATCATTCCCAATCCCAGAGTCCTTACAGTGATATCATCACCTTGTGGTAGCAGTTATACCAAGTATTCAGGATGCGTGGGGTATAAGTAGCTTTTTTATTGTGTGTGTGTGTGTGTGTGTGTGTGTGTGTGTGTGTGTGTGTGTGTGTGTGTGTGCAAATGAGAGCAGCGTTGTTTTTCCATCTCATTGTCGAATCCCCGTAAGAGAACCTCTGTGCTAAGACCCCTGAGGAAGGTCTTAACCTTAAGTGTGCCTCTGTCCACCCAGCAGTATTAATGGGTACCAGTAAAAAAAGTCTGGGAAGGTAACATGGGATGGAGTAGCACCCCATCCAGGAGGAGTTGAACCCCTAGTCAATTCTCGCTGCAGGAACTGGCATAATAAAAAAATACATATAATGTTTCTATCCTGAAGCTTTTCCCATATTGAAATTATGCTTCCTCCAGGTACTCCGGTTTCCTCCTACAGTCCAAAAACATGCTCAGCTAACTGGTGGTTCCAAATCACCCCTAGGTGTGAGAGTTAGTGTGAATAGTTGTATGAGTGTTAGCCCTGTGATGGCCTGGTGAGCTGTCCAAGGTGTACCCCGCCTTCGCCCAGAGTCGGCTGAGATGGGCGCCAGCCTCCACGCGACCCTAATTAGGATTTAGCGGCTTAGAAAATGAATGAATAATTGACTCTAATCCGATACATTTTTGTCTAATTCAGTGAATAGCTCCTCAGTGTCTGAAATCTGTCCCTTCTGTGCGCACGGTAAAAAAATTGTGGTGTTCCTACACAGCTCTGGCTCTGTAAATGGGGAAACAAATAAAAGTGGCTTGAAGCGAGCCACACAACACTATTCCAGCCAATCAGCAGCAAGGGGCACCTTGTTGCTGACTGGCAGGAGGCCAGAAGCCATTCATTTTTTTACTCATTAACTCATTTGACAGACACGTAGTCCTCTGGCAGTATTTAAATTACTGATTGTTCTAAACGACCAATCACTGATCTGCACTGTACTTTTGTGCATTTTGTAAAGATATAAATAATTTTTCTGTAATATCATGACCAAACATATTTACTCGGAGTAATCATTCACTCATTCTTTCATTTAATGAACCATTTAAACCTTCTAGGGTCGCTGAAGCCTATCTCAGCCAGCGCTGGGTGAAGGAGGGGTACACCATGAACAGCTTGCCTGTCACTCACAGGGGAACATAAAAAAAACACAATCATTCACACTCACATCTTGGGGCAATTTGGATCAACCAGTTTTTTTTCAATTATCCTAATGGGCATGCCTTTGGACTGTAGGAGGAAACCTGTGTACTTAGAGGAAACCTACACAAACACAGGGAGTACAGCCAAAAGCGCCTTCGCCGAGCCCAGGACTCGACCACAGGCCCTCTTGCTGTGAGGTGCACAAGGTAAACACTATGCCACCGTGATTCCCCTTTGAGAAATCACTTCTATTTTATTCTTTGTGTCTTCAGAAGAAATTTCGTGTGTTGACATGCAACTTTCTTTAATGGTGTGATCTGTTGACTTCTGGCTACTTTTTGAGCAAGTATTACATGCTGTTCCCTGGACAGCATTAGAATTGCGTAAAAAAAAAAAAAAAAAAAAAAAACATTTCCGCCCATGTAGTCCATCCTTTCAATTCTTAGCTGTATGACCTGAATGGAATCCTACTGGGTAAAAGTGAACTGGGCACAATGAGCTGCCCCACTTTCTGCTATTCTGGCTATTTTCCTAGAAGAAAAATAGACCACAGGGGTCCAGACGCTCCAGCAGAAAGTATAATTTCATAATATGTCAATATAGAACGAGCATACCAAGTTTAAAAGCCCCACCTTCTGCGCGTAAATATCCGCAAACCGAATACACAGTTTTGCCTCTGTGACCTTGAAAAGAAGGTCAAGGTCACTCACACACAAACTCATCCTAGCGCTCATGGTAGTGAGCCAGCATACCAAGTTTGAAAGCCCCAGCTTCAGCATGCAGCAAGTAAATGTCTGGAAACTAAAGTGTGACAGAGAGACGGACAGACGGACGGATGGACGGACGGAACTCATTCCTATATCTCCCAATGGGCGGGAGCTAAAAAATCCATAACTATAGAATGTAATCTGATTGCATAGCATAAATCAAATATGTTCTTTTCTGGGGCATTACCAAGTTAATAAGATATGAAGTCAACTATTCAATTATTATATACCGCCTAATCAAATCAATCCGTATCCGTCCTGTTTGTGTGGGTGATTAGAGAGGCTGGCTTCAAATACCAGACGATAAATCTGAGCTGCATTTGGATTACTGCTGTCACAAAAGAATCTTTAGCAATATCTGAATCATTCGTTTGCCGGACCACTTAATCCTACTAGGGTCGCAGGGAGGCTGGAGCCTATCTCAGCTGACTCAATACGAAGGCAGGGTACCCCCTGAACAGCTCGCCAGTCTACTGCACAGCCAACACACATACACAACCATTCATACTCATACATAGGGGCAACTGAGAATAGCCACCGGAGTACCCAGAGGAAACCCACGCAAGCATGGGAAGAACATGCAGCTCCACATGGTTACCCCTTCGCCAAGCTTAGTATTCAAACCAGGACTTTGTTGTGCTATGGTTCAAGTGCCTGGAAACATAATTCACCAACCAACCAAATGGTGCCGACACTGGGTGAAGGCAGGGTACACCCTGAACAGCTCGCCAGGCCATCGCAGGACCAACACACACACAGCCATTCACACTCACATTCACACCTAGGGGCAATTTGGAACAGCCAGTTAGCCTAATGTGCATGTATGAGTAAAGAACCCAGGACCTTCTTGCTGTGAGTCGGTCGTGCTAACCACTACACCACTGTGCCACCCTTTGTAAGAGAACTAGTTGTTTATTAATAAAGAACACTCTGTCCTCTAGTTTACTGTTGATGCATACTTGTGGTTAATATGCACCAGTATTTATATCCAGTATCCTTCTGTATTCAAATCTGTACATAACAGGAAAAAACAATCCAGAATGGTTTGGATTGAACTGCTAGCTGTTGTTATTGGTGTGGTCAAGAGCATTGGTGGCTCAATGGTTAAGGCTCTGGGCTACTAAGCTGAAGGTTGGGGGTTCAAGTCCCAGTACCACCAAGCTGCCACTGTTGGGCCCTTGAGCAAAACCTGTAACCCTCAGTTGCTAAGCTGTATAAAAATTATAAATGTAAGTCACTCTGGATAAGGGTGGCTTCCAACCAGGGAGGCTATGGTTATGTAAATAAACACTCTTTACAACCATGGTAACCTAAAAAGACTCTAGAGAACACATGCTACCTGGACAGGTGTACTGTATATTGGTCAAAGCCCAGGCAACGTTTTTTTAATGTTCTCTGTCATTAAGAGAAGTTCCAGTCCTGTATCTGGACAATTTTATGCATTGCAACGCTGCTACCTCATTGGCTGATCTAATAACAGCATGAATAAGCAGGTGTCCTGCACAAGTGTTCCTATTATAGTGAGTATACTGTATAGATAGATCTTCAGTTTTAATAAATAGCTGCTGTTTATCAGGTGTTTATGATTTAATGTACATCGACTAGGTGGCACATTGATGTAGTGCTTAGTATGTCCGCATGTTCTTTGTGCGTGCTTGCATGGTTTTCCTCAGGGTACTCCGGTTTCCTCCCACAGTTCAAAGACAAAACCTACATTAGGCTAACTGGCTGTTCCAAATTGCCCCTAGGTGTGACTAAGTGACCTAAGTATGAATGGTTGTGCGTCTCTCAAAACCACTATATGATGTCTCCTTAATCCTCACTTAAACTGGAAGTTCTTCTGGGCCGCCATCTTTGCCGGCCGGCCCAATTTACTTATTTGTCCACCAAGTAGTAATGAGCAAGGATACACAAGAGCAGCCTTCCTGGAAGAGCTGCACAGCAGCATATAAATAACCCACACCTTATATGACGGCGGGAGTTTTTATGCAGCACGTCAGCTGTGCCGACATCATCAGGAGGACATCATCAGATGGACTTTGTGCCGTTTGACGCTTTAGAGGAAACGACGTTTCATTTCTCTTGAAACACACGTCCCCAGTTTCACACTCCATACATCGTTATCTCGCATCTTTCGATGTTTCCTCAGCGGGAGGGACGCAAGGGTGAGCCGCAAGTGACGCAAACGAGGACGTAATTTAAAGGTTTTGGAATGTACCCTGTGCCAGCCCTGCGATGCTCTGGTAAGCTGTTCAGGGTGTGCCGTGCCTTCACCCAGAGTCAGCTGGGATGGGCTCCAGCCTCCCTGCATATGCCCTAATAAAGGATAAAGTGGTTCGGAATTGAAATGACTGCACGTATATTATTATGAGAGGGCAGACCATCGTGGGGGCAAAGACAATGATATTTGTGTGGTATTTTTTCTGTTCCGCTTGAAGAGGTGCATTATCCTGCAGGAAGTAACCATTAGAAGATGGTCAGTTGTGGCCATGAAGGGATGCACATGCTCAATGACAACACTCAAACACGCTGTGGCATTCAAGTGATGATTGATTGGTATTAATGGGCCCTAAATGGACCTTGTGTCTCTAGACTGTGGATGCAGGCATGCGTTACCGCTCACCACGGGTGTAAAGGGTGATTATATGAGTTACTATGTCCTTCCTGGCAGCTGGAACCAATCTGGCCATTTTCCTCTGAGCTCTCTTATAAACAAAGTGTTCCCACCCACTAACCTGTCACTCACTCAGTGGGTTTTTTTTTTTCTTTTCTTTCCTTTTTCATTTTTGCACCTTTCTGTTGTGGGTGAAAATATCCGCATAAGTGAGCAGGAGCAGAGGTGCTCCTATTAAAGTCTTGCACACTTTCACACACACACACACACACACACAGGAACGTTTTGTCCGTAAAACCACTAAGACCCAATCAGCCCATTACACTCCCTATATCTTGCTTGCTCTGACATGTGGTCTGTCTCTCTCTCTCTCTCTCACACACACACACACACACACACACACACACACAGAGAGAGAGAGAGAGAGAGAGAGAGAGAGAGAGAGAGATTGTAGTTCCTGCCAGTGGAGCTTTTAGCTTAGTTTAATGTGTGTATTGAGCCGCCACTAAAATACTTTATTGGATTAGCAGATAACCAGAGGAGTGTGTGTTAAAAGCCTGCATCTCTCTCTATCTCTCTCTCTCACTCACACACACACACACACACACACACAGAGAAAGGGCTTAATGCATGGCGGATGTTATCTGTCTGCTGTTTATGGCTCTGATGGACAGAAGGAGGAGACGCAGAGACAGCAACTTGAAACTGTGTGTGTGTGTGTGTGTGTGTGTGTGTGTGTGTGTGTAACAAACAGTTAACCTAATGAACATGTCGTCCAAACTTATACTCAAAATGTTTAATTTGTTTTTGAGGTGAATTTTTACTCATTATTCATTAATCTGAACTAATCTGAAAGTTCTTTATGATTTTAATTTGTGGTACATTTTAAACCTTTTAAATTCCTGATTCAGCAATAAAGTGTTTCTCACTATTATTATTAATATTATATTATTATTATTGTTATTTTATTAATCATATTATTATATTATCATTATAATTGATGTAGTTGTTCTTATTGTTTATATAATTAATATGATTTAAAACAGAATAAATAGTTCTAATGATATAAATAAAGATGCAAATCAGGAACAGGGAATGGAGCTGCTGATTGGCTCTCTGGAGGTCTGAGCATCCCATGATGCATCTGTGTCATGACAACGTGAGAATTTTCCTCAAGCCCAGACAAACCATGATGACTCCATGAGAGAGAGAGAGAGAGAGAGAGAGAGAGAGAGAGAGTGTGTGTGTGTGTGTGTTTATGAGATGTTATGTCTCAGTGTAGTCCGCAATACACCCTTGTTTACTTCCCTGAATATATTTTATCTTTATGTGCAATATTAAGGGACTCTGAGTCCAAGAATTTCATTGCCGGTCGTGATGTTTCATTGTTACCTGAATATGACAAAAAAACTTGAAGTTGAACTCCAACTGAACTAATGCCCCTTTCTCTCTCTCTCTCTCTCTCTCTCTCTCTCTCACACACACACACACACAGCACAGCACAGTACAGAACACAGGAGGTCAAAGGTCAAACATCAAACCTCCACCCCCCCACCCCCTTTAGTCCTCCACGGTGCGGAAGGCGTTCTGAATGTCCTCTAGGAGCTGAGAGTAATCAGCTTTAATCTTCCCCTCTCCTTCCTTTACTGGGTATTGAACACACACACACAGACACACACATACACACACACATACACACACACACACACACACACACATACACACACACACATACACATACATACACACATACACACACATACACATACATACACATACATACACACACACATACACACACACACACACATACACATACACATACACACACACACATACACACACACATACACACACACATACACACATACACATACATACACACATACACACACACATACACACACACACACATACATACACACACACATACACACACACATACACACACACACACACACATACACACACACATACATACATACATACATAAATACACACATAAACACACTGTGTTATTACCAAACATAGAAGCAGGTAAGGGAGGGAGAGAGAGAGAGAGAGAGAGAGAGAGAGAGAGACAGAGTATATGAATAGTTTGAGACATCAAAAACACTGTACCCTCATTTCCTGTCCCAACTGTTACCACTTCCTGTTTACATGTCCGCACTCACTCTGCACATCTTCCTGTTTATCCTTAACTATCTACTTTCTGCTGAATCCAAAACAAGATTAACTATAGGTGTGTGTGTGTGATCTGAATCTTTGTGTCACAGCCATCATTAAACAGGTTTTCAATGAAGGAACTCAACATGTTTATGATCCACTTCATCCCAGGTTTCATCTTTTTTTTTTTATTCCATTTAATAAAATATATTTTTTATAAAATAAAATCTATCAGCAGCTTCATCTCTAAAACTACAAAATGATTTTTTAAATTACTGATTTCTCTTTTTTCTTTTTTTTATGAATAATGTTATTTAAAATATAAAAATGAAAATGCATTATCGATTTATTTATTAATATTAAACATTTATGATTATTTATTATATGATTCATAACAAAATGATAAAATCACAATCAAACCATCAGCAGAATAAACAGATTGGTTGCTAGGTGACGTGCAGGAAAACGTGTCACACGTGTTCACGTGATCGTCGGGTGTCTTTGTGGCTTGTTCTGAGATCATTTTCATGTTTATTTGTTTTATTTATGTGCAGGAAGTGTCTAAACTCTGACTGCTGATTGGTTGATGCTGGGGTATGTTTACTCTGTTGCTCCGCCCACAGGTGTCAGCCCTGTTTACCTCAGTCTGTTCAGCCTGATGAAGGAGAGCGATCACGTCTGGTATCCGCCCAATCACGTCTTCAAAGTGGACGAGTCCACCAATGAGAAGCTCCTGTTCAGAATAAGGTACACAAACAGAAACTGTATCAGACAATATCACATGACCTGTCTGTTCATCTGCATGTCTGTCTGGTTTCTTTTAGTTCTATATTTATGTCTGTCCCACTTCCTGTCTTCTTGCCAGCTTGCTTTGTGTCTCTTTGTTTCTCTCTCTTTCTCTGATAAACCCCCTCACAGACTGCTGGCATTATTGACATATCAGACACACACACACACACACATACACACACACACACACACACACACAAAACTAGTATGCGTGTGTGTGTGTGTGTGTGTGTGTGTGTGTGTGTGTGTGTGTGTGTGTGTGTGTGCGCGAGA
>JBCNYH010000003.1:18494878-18505671 GCA_039654325.1 Tandanus tandanus
ATATACTTCATTCATTCCTTCATTTAATTCATCCTACTAGGGTCACGGTAAGGCCAGAGCCTATCTCCGCCGACTCTAAACGGAAAGCAGCATACGCCCTAAATAGCCCGCCAGACCATCGCTAAACCAACACGCACACACAACCCTTCACACTCACACTGACACCTACTGGCAATTTGGAACAGCCACATAGCCTAATGTGCATGTCATTGGACTGAGGAAGGAAACCCGAGTACTCAGAGGAAACCCACGCAAGCACAGGGAGAACATGCAAACACCACAAATAAATGTCCTCGCCAAGCCCGCGACAAACCCAGGACCCTTCTTGCTGTGAGGCGGACGTGCGAACCACTTCGCCACCGAGCTGGCCCCAGGAGTATACTGATGTTGGTAAATGAACCTTTGCATTGGAACGTCTGAGCATTTAAGGATTTTGTGTTTGTGTAGACGATACAGTGAATAAGAATGTACAACTCCAGTTATCTAAATAAATTTATTTATTTTTGGCATATTTAATTTTAAACAAAAATTTACAAAAAAAAACAGAAAAAAACCCCGATATATCTTCATATAATTTCATATGCATGTCTAAATAAATTATGAATTATTGGCACTGCCACTGCAATAAAATAAATGCTTATCTGTGCATAAAGTTCCTATATGTGTGTAAAGGAGCACTGAGAAGCGAACAGACACAAATACCAGAAATTCACACCAGAGTGTACACATCAACATAAACAAGTCCCTTTGGAAAAATAAATCACAAAGCCCTTGACCAAGGAGTTCCAGCCCTTCTTAGACATTTACTTATAAATAAGGCTACACAATATATCATTTAATAGTCTTTATCACAACTTTTAATAAGGATTTATTACTGTGAAGTAATATTCTCTCCATATTGTGAAGCCCTAGTTATGGCGTCCTCAAACGTGTGCAAAAAAGTGCAGAAAGTGAGAACAAAAAAGGGAAAAAAGCCAGTTACAGTACACAAGAATGATTAAATCTGGCTCTGATTCAGTATTTGAGATGATGTAGTGTGCGGGATTTCAGTATTCAGAGCACTCTGAACAATAAAAATTATTTTTGATCTCAAGTCTTTCTCTTCAGCCACCTTAACCTTATTAAAAATTAAATATCTGTATATTTTCCTTTCAATGAACATCTCTTGCTGTTGTTTATGATGATATTAAAGCAGGTAAATGACATCACTGAGCTGTGTCGTGACTCCTTTACCCCTCACTGCCTCAGAGTAAAACTATATTCATAAAATTCATGAAATAAATAAATTCAAAAACATAAACAGTAACAATGGGAACCACTGTGTGTCTGTCAGTAGTCTTCAGGGTTAGAATAGAGGAACGGTAAATGTCAGGGTGGTGTGTCCTTTGTATTTCACTGTCCCTCACCTTCTCAACACTTACACTCAGCATGCATTTAAAAACTGTCCCAAATTCGGAAAATATTGAAAATAGATCGTGCAAGTCTTTACCCCCAACACTCTCCTCATACTTGTTGCAAATCCTTACCATGTTTACCTCTGCCAGTGCAGTGTGGTACAAGTACAAACCATTAAACTTTGGAGGTAAATATGTAAAAAATTGCCCATTCATTTATATGTGCCAAAAATGTTCATCAGACGCCCACTAGGGGGAGACATTTCATTATAACAATGGCAAGCTATAATAATCCATTTGCGCTCGCCTGCCCCTCTCATTTAATAATGGATTTCATGCTGCTTGTTAGAATTGTTTATTGTTTTTGTTTTTGTTTTTAAGCAACCAAAGAACTGATTTCCCAGATCGCAACAACGCTGCTTGTTCATGATGTTCTCTTAAAACCGCAATCGCTTGCACCAGAAAGAATTTAAAGGTTTTTGATTTTTCTCCCAGTTCAGCATTATGGGATATTTAGTGTAGTTTCATGCCATAGAACACAAATAAATCCATTCCGGTTCCAGTTCATAAAGCTACAAAATGTGTAAATGTTCAAAGGGAGTGAATACTTTTGCAATGCACTATAAAAAAATAATCATTCAGAGGTAGAGTGGGTATCATGATAAATCAGTTAAGAGAGTTTTAACTTTACAATACTTTTGGAAAACTGAGACCAAGAACATTTCTCTGATTTCTCTGATTTATGACTGGCTAAGCAATACCATGGTTGAACCCATGGAGCCCTGGTATAAAAATACACATTTATAATTACTGTTCATGTTATATTTCTTATGGAGATAGTTATCACTTGTCACTTAAATGTTTGGACATTAATAGTGGTAATATAAATGAAATCAATTTTTGCTTGTTAGGTTTTAAAGGGCCACCCATGTTATTTAAAAATAAAATATACACAACTAATTCTATATTTCCGGCAACAAATTGCTTAATTTTTTTAATTTTTTATTTTTGTTGATCCACGGACTACAGCGCCACCAACGATTGAAAGTAGATGGTGGGTGGATTTCTTTCTAGCCCAAACTTTAAATAATCGTTGAACAGATTTTGTGTTCATTGCGGTAATTAAATTGGACTCAGTGGTTCCATAAATAGTACGTTTTTAAGTAATAGTAAGATTTTCACACGTTGGCTTTTTCCAAACTATCGTTAAAAACACATCATTGTATCAAATGCCTTCATTTGCTCTAGGATGAAGGTTTTCCTTCACCAGAACAAGAGTCGTGCCCAAACCTGTTCCAGCATGACACTGCACAAAGCAAGCCCCATAAAGACCTGTTTCGCCAAATTTTAACGTGAAAGAACTCAAGTGGCCTGTACGGAGCCCTGACCTCAACCCCACCGAACAGCTCTGGGATGAAATGGAACTCCTAGTTCCATTACTCCAGAATTCCTCATCAGTGCTCAACCTCACTAATGCTCTTGTAGCTCAATGAACACAAATCTCCACTCCAATGCTCCAAAATCTAGCACGAAGAATTCCCAGAAGATTTGGGCAAAGTTTAGACTGATTTCAATAACAGGCACCTATGGATGTGATGGGAAGATGTCCATATATTCTGGAATCTAAAGATATGGCCTGGGTTGAAGAGGTATAAATTGCTTAGTAGTGAATATAATGTGGGTGTTAAAATATTTGGAAAGTAGCTGTAATGTCAATGCTAGAAATATGTTCAAGGGCTCGAAGTCAGCTGTTACAAAGACGTTTTACAGTTTAACATAAAAACAGATTTGAAAGAGAAACTGGTAGATATATTTAAAAAAAAATATTTTTTTTTGAATAAAAATTCAATTTTCCTCAACAGAGAACAAAGTGGAGTAGGAAAGACTGCAAAAAAATAAAGTCTCATTTGAATTTGTTTACCAAAAAAAAAAACAACAACAACAACACCCCTCTTCATCATCTCCTATAGTTCACAAGTGTCCTACTCATTAACTCCTCTCATCTCCTCTTCTTGGCATTCAAGATGGCACCGTTTGCTCTTCTTCTGAACGGAAGTAAGGGTTTTCATGGCCCGTTACCAAGTAAGAATAGCGACCAGGGTTTTTGCCCTTAAATGTTATCATGTCTTCTAACGGCATGAGGTCATAGGAGCCCGTCTGAAAGAGAAACAGCAGGAAATATTAGATAAACACTGACCACCATAATTCCTCAAATCCCCCGTAAAACCATCATGCAGGAGGATTACTATAGTATCAAAGTGACACAATAACCACAATTGATTTAGTAATGAAGGATATATATTTATAAAGTAACTTAAGATATCTTGTTCAATTACTATGAAATGACAACAAACATTTGAGTCAGTGCACTCATTAAATTGTAACCTCTGAAGCAGCAAGTACTTTAAAATGAAAAGCAGAAGTACATGACGCAATGTGTCGCTTGGTATTTTTCCGCCGTAAACCTTCTCGGTGTGCGCTTGAGCCGTGACTCTGATCTTTGATCCGGGTCCTTAAAGGTTGTACTCCACTTCACAGGCTTTTATTAATGAGTATTTTGTGAAAGTTTGGTCAAAATCCATTGAGGGATTCAGAAGATACAGCGCCCACAACGACGTTCAGACGGACGTCCGAAGAGAGAAGAGAGCAAAAACAAAATACACGATAAAGATGACCCTTTTTAAATGTAATGTCACTTCTTCGGCACTTGCACTTGCATAGTTGTTTTTTGCACAAGCTAACAATGCAGCTAGCTAGCATATACGTGGCTAGCCAAAGGCAGACAAACTGGCAGTGAAAATAAGGCCAAAAATATTCAGAATATCACTGACCTCATATATATCGGTAAATTATTTAAATGTCTTAAAAACAAATGCAGTGGTGGCCTGGCGGTAGGGTGCTGGCTTACTGATCCGAAGGTCGGGGGTTCAAGCCCCACTATCACCGGGTAGTCATTGCTGTCCCCCCCCAGTGCAGCTAACTGAGTTTTCAAAGGCCGGCCATGTCTCTCACTGTCTGTGGTGAGAGGCATGTAAAAGAACCATTGCTGACTTTCGCAAAGAGTAGGCTGGATTGCCGTCAGCGTGTTTCTGCCCTGCGATGGCCTGGCGAGCTGTCCAGGGTGTACTCTGTCCTCACCCAGAGTCGGCTGAGATGGGTGCCAGCCTCCCCGCGACCCTAATTAGGATTAAGCGGTTTAGAAAATGAATGGATGAAAAACAAATGCATCTGTGAGCTCATGGCTTCACATCTCTCAGAGGAATCATGTCTTAGCTCTCGTCGTTTGGTAACTGTTGTGTGAAAGGGAGTGATTTCACCGCGCTGTATTGTGAGTAGAGCAGTACATTCATCTAATTAGAAAACGGAGAGTCCACCACCAGCACCAGCCACACATGCACACCCAGAACTATTTGATTGGATGAGAGAGGAGATCAGCGGATAAGGCCGTGCCATGTCTTACCTTTGCTTTAAACTTCTAAAGCACCATAATCGAGGGTTTGAGGGACATGCAAGGTAAAGCAGCAGCAGCAACAACAACAACAACAACAACAACAACAACAACAACAGAAAGAGATGGTTGTTTAAAAAGGGGTTAATGGGGGATTTGGATCTGTGCTGAGAAATACATCAAACATTCAAAAGTATCTTCTCTATTTAGTGTGGTATCCTCTATAATGTCCATCTGGGTGTACTCAGTGACTGCCAGGACATGTCTAGGGATGTCCATTACAGGGTTAGTCCTCCCACAGTACAAAAGCATTCACATTAGGCTAATTGGCTGTTCCATGCTGCCCGTAGGTGCGAATGTGAATGGCTGTGTGTGTTGCCCTGTGATGGTCTGGCGAGCTGCCACTGTTGGGCCCTTGAGCAAGGCCCTTAACCCTCAACTGCTCAGTTGTAGAAGGAGATAAAAATGTACGTCGCTCTGGATAAGGGCGTCTGCCATCTGACAAATGTCGTACGTGATTGAAAATGGCGTCATAAATCCTTGTCGTGGGGTCGTGAGCATGTTCAAAAAAAGTTTCCGGCTCTTAGGTGATGCCTTACGTTAGATGCATTTCCTAGGAATTTGTTCAATGCCCTATGGCATCACAAGGCTGTATTATAATAGATATACAAATTTCATACGCATTTTGGGCCATCAATAGTCTTATGATTGCGTTACGTGAAACCCACGATAGTGTTAGGTTATGTGCCATACAGCAGTCATGGCCTAATAGGTTAGAGAAGCAGCTTTGGGACCGAAAGTTCGCTGGTTCGATTCCCGAACCAGCAGAAAAAATGTGTGGCGGTGGGGGAGTGAGCTACACCTTCCTGTCCTTCACATTCATGGCTGAAGTGTCATGTACCTACGTTCGCCCCTTCTGTTGTAGCCCCGCTAAATTCCTAAGACAAAACAAAATAACAATCACAGGTTGCCTATGAAAGGAGCTTTAATGTCTTCAGGTGGATTATTTTGTTGTTGTTTTTTAAGTCAAATTGTGGGTGAAAAAATGACAGGACATTTTGAAGAGGTGAGGCTGGGGCTGATTTCTTTCCAGACCAGACTGTATCATGATCTATTCTCACTAAAAGTCACCAAAACCATTAACTCTTGAATGTCATACAGGTCTGTTCTCTACGATAAGTCAGGTAAAGGATTAAGCTTTGTGATTCACTTCATGATGGTGGTGCACTCAATTTCTATTCCTGTCATTATCAGTCAAGTGAAATACAATCAAGTGTGCATACCAGTTATTTCTCATACTCACCGTGGGTGTCGCATTACAGAACAACCAGACAGAACAGTTTATAACTAAATGACTACTTCATTGAGGCAGCCGACGTCCACTGAGTTATAACTGGAGGAAGTGAGAAAATGTATTCAACTGGAGGAAGTAGATAAGGAGTAGCCGGAACTTACCAAACCATTGGTGGGTTTTATTCTGTCTGGCATAGGCACCTCCGTAGCGAAGGTCTCAGAATTTACGTTATGACCGAGTGAAGCACGAGGGATGGGGATGATGGGGTGGGACGGCCAAGTGTTGAACTCGTCTGAGGAGTAAGGACTCTTGGGGTTGGAGGCACGCTTTGCTCTGCTGTGGGAACACAGACAAAAGAAATGCATACTGTATATAAACTTTCCAGTTCTAGATAAATACATTGCTTATCCATATCACACAATATGGACAAAACACTCTCTAACGCCATCATGTGTCATGACGCATAATGTACCATACATTACAAACACATTTGGTAAAATTATAAGAGTATAAGCTCAAAGTGTGGACTGCTTTATTTTGAATATTGTATTTAACCACCTAAAGAACACAGAAGGCGGCACGGTGGCGCAGTGGTTAGCACGTCCACCTCACAGCACGAAGGCCTGGGTTCGGTTCCCGGGCTCGGCCGCTTCTGTGTGGAGTTTGCGTGTTCCGTGCTTGCGTGGGATTCCACTGGGTACTCCGGTTTCCTCCCACAGTCCCAAAACATGCACGGTAGGCTAATCGGCTGTTCCAAATTGCCCCTAGGAGTGAGAGTGAACGGTTGTATGTGTGTTGCCCTGTGATGGCCTGGCGAGCTGTTCAGGGTGTACCCCGCCCTCGCCCCGAGTCAGCTGAGGTGGGGAGACCCACAAACCTAAAAGAATGAACGAATGAATGCGCAGAAGGTGAGGTAGATGTTGCTGAATAGTCTGCGACGTTCACTGAGCCAGAGATGAATAATTGTTTTAGTATATACTACACAGGGATATAAGCAAAAAAAAAAAAAAAAACACGTAAATGAGATTTTTATGGTTTATTTCCTACATTTTTTGAAATCATGGCAGATGCAGGTGAGATCCGAGCAAAAATGCAGGCAGGTGCAGATGAGCTCTCTTTAAGAGTTTTAGTATATACTACACAAAAACATAAAGAAAGGCAAACTAAAATGGGATTTTTATACTTTTTACGTACATATTTTATCCATGACAGATTCAGATTAGGTGAGCTCTGCCCGTCAAGCCGAGGAAAACACTGTTTAGCTAATAGCGAAACAAAAGTAAGCCGTGTTATTTTTATTATAATAATGGTGGTTTAGTATATACTACACAGAAATACAAGAAAAAGTGGAGCCTATCTAAGCTGACACTGAGTGAAGGCAGGGTACACCCTGAATAGGCCTCATGCCTAATGTACATGTCTTTGGACTGTGGGAGGAAACCGGAGTACCCGGAGGAAACCCACTCAAGCACAGGGAGAATATGCAAACTCCACACAGAAACGCATGATCCCGGGACTTGAACCCAGGACCTTCTTACTGTGATGCGGACATGCTAACCACTACGACACACCCCTTACTGACAATGCAACCAAAATCATTCATTCATTCATTCATTCATTCATTTTGTGAGCCGCTTAATCCTAATTAGGGTCGCCGGGAGGCTGGCACCCACCTCAGCCGACTCAAGGCGAGGGTGGGGCTGCAACCAAATTTTATTTATTAAAGAATACTGCACCACATGCTCTATCCATTTTAGTTACATTTATTTTGTGCAACATCCACAAAACTTAGTGTTCCTGCAATTTAAATAATATTAAAAACCACCAACACATGATTTCTTATTCTTTTCAGGCAGCCAAAAGGGACACCTTGCTGTCTGAATGAGCAGAAAGTAGAACCAGGAAGTAAAAAGACCACAGCTGAAGCTCATCACATTTCACATTCGATGACCAGGAGAATAGATTACTGTAATGCACTGTTATCTCTTTTATGCCAAAGCTGGGGAGCGTTAACGTGCTCAGAATTAACACCCGCTACACCTTTTCTCAGTTCACTCCACAGGATACTAATAGCTTTTAAAGTCGATTTCAACTTCCACCCAGACCAATTACATCATCTGACGTCAACTCAATGGTCACTTACCGAGAAAAAAAACACAACAAAACTATACAATAAACGAACAGATGATTTTTAGCGGGTGGCACGGTGTCGTAGTTTACATTTACAGCATTTGGTAGATGCTCTTACCCAGAGCGACTTACAATTATCATTTTTATGATAAAAACACAACAGTGGTGATAGTGGGGATTGAACCGCTGACCTTCGGATCAGTAACCCATCACCAATTGCGTAGTGGTTAGCACATCCGCCTCACAGCAATAAGGTCCTGGGTTCAAGTCCCGGGCTTGGCGAGAACGCTTCTCTGTGGAGTTCTCCCCGTGCTCGCATGGGTTTCCTCCAGTTTCCTCCCACAGTCCAAATACATGCACATTAGGCTAACTGGCTTTCCCAAATTGCCCCTAGGTGTGAGTAAGAACGATTGTGTATGGGTTGGCCCTGTGATGGTTTGTTGAGCTGTTCACGGTGAACCCCCGTAGATAGGCTTTACCTCCATGCAGCACTAATAGTAGGATTTAGTGGTTCAGCCAATGAGTGAGCGCGTAAATAAAGCTTAATCAGATAAAATGAGGTAAAGTAGACCACTTAGCAGTGCTACACTGAGGCCCAAACTCTGTCCCTCTGTCCCAATATCTCTTTGTCCTGCCAGAGTGTCACATGACCCACACACTCTGAGACATTATAACCTACTGATTGACCCACACACTCTATGATGATGTCATAGAGGGGGTGCTTCCACCATGGGATACCCCACCCTCAGACAGAGCGTTTAGTTTTCTGCTCCATGTACGTACCTGCAGAACACACAGAAGATGAGCAGAACCAACGCCATGATGAGCAGAATCCCACCTAAAACAACGGAAACCACCACCAGCGCCAACAACGACGCTATTACAAAGAAACACAGCATTAGTTTGTTTATGCAAAAATACCCATTGCACACGCATACATATATATACAGTATATATAAATAAAAGTCAGGCTGAACTTTCGAGGAATTTATTACAGGAGTTTTAAAATAAAACACTAAGGATCCTTTTTTATACCCCAACAGATTTTTTTTAATTTGTAACTCACAGTCATTACAGTTGAAGCCGGAATAACCAAACGCACATCTGGAAAATAAATGGCACAATGAAAACCATGGAAAGGTGACGCTGCAATATTATTTGCCCGGTCATCCCTTTCTCATGCTGATATCTCACTACAGCACAAGGGGGCGGTAGTTACAACCACATGAGACCATTACAACAAGACCAGGTTTAATTTTTATTTAAGATCGGAGATGCTTAAAGGCAGGATACTCACGGCACACACGCTTGGCCCTCTGCTTTCTGGCCACTGGGACATGCTGAGAAAAAAATATTACATGCAGATTGCAGTCAGAGTGTGTTAAACTGGATAGATTAAATCATTTTTGTCATTTTAGCATCAAGAAGCTTTAGTTAATGTGGGCTGTCACCCAGAATCACAAGTGAGGCATTTCTATTAATTGAGATGCTTTTCTGCTGACCACAGATGTAAAAAGTGGTTGCATAAGCCACTTTAGATTTTCCTGCCCCCGTCAGAGATCACAATTTTCTCTCACTCTGATGTGAATATGAACTGACGCTCTTGACATATACAGTATCTACATGATTACATGCTGCCACATGATTGACTGTTTCTGTCTGCTTGGCTCAGGAGGTATACAGGTGTTCCTATTAAAGTGGTCAGTGCCTGTATATCCCACAGTGGGACACTGAGACATGAACTAACCCCATATAATGATTTCTGCCACTGCCTCCTGTCCTCATTCGCCTTGTCCTGCTTCCTAATTATAAAACCTAGTTCACTCTTAGGATAGCTAATTCGCTAAGCTAATGTTTACGTACCGCAAGGTTGTGATGTGTCTGCAACACTGTTGGCTATTACATCAATTCATTCATTCGTTCCTTCATTTTCTAAGCCGGTTAATCCTAATTAGGGTAGGCTGGTGCCCATCTCAGCCGACTCTGGGCGAAGGCGGGGTACACCCTGAACAGCTCGCAAGACCGTTGCAGGACCAACACACATACGACCATTCACACTCCCAATCACACCTAGGGGTGATCTGGAACAGCCAATCAGCCTACTGTGCATGTTTTTGGACTGTGGGAGGAAACTGGAGTACTTGGAGGAAAATCCCGGGAATCGAACCCGGTACCGTCTTGGTGTGAGGCGAACTTGCCGCCCTGTTACGTCAATTCGCAAGAGCAAATACAACCATACAGAATCGGTCATTTCATAGTTACTTTAAAGAAGTTTTAATGCTTTTCGGAGCACTTGGTGCGCACACACACACACACACACACACACACACACACACACACACCTTGACAGATCATATCACTAAATTCAGATGGTATGTAGCCTGGCTTGCAGGAGCACTGAGCCAAACCATCTGGGTTACTGCTACACCTCATGGTGTTGGTGTCACACGGAGTTAGATCCAGAGAACAAAGACTCTCCGCTACACACAAAGAAACATAAGAAAAGAAAGAGTGAGGAGGCACAAAA
>JBCNYH010000003.1:18522196-18555525 GCA_039654325.1 Tandanus tandanus
TATATATGGCATGGTTGCCAGATCTCAGTAAAATCCCACCATGACTACAGCTCAAATCCCCTAAAATGGACCAAGAACCAAAATAATGAAGCCCCAATAACTGCTATCATTTCCAGCTATTTTCATACTTCATCACATTCATTCGCCGAACCTCTTAATCCCACGAGGATAACAGGTAGGCTGGATCTCAGCTGTCTCTGGGCAAAGGCAGGGTACACCCTGAGCAGCTCGCCAATCCATCACACACAGCCATTCACAGTCATACTCACACCAAGGGGCAATTTGAAACAGCCTATTAGCCTAGCATGCATGTCTTTCGACTATGGGAGGAAACTGGAGTACCCGAAGGAAACCCACACAAGCACGAGGAGAACTCCACACAGAAATGCCCGAGCCGAGGAATCGAACCCAGGACCTTCTGGCTGCGAAGCGTATTATGTGTACCAACCACCGCCATATCCTCTTGTTTATTCAGGGTACAAGCGTATCTCCGAATGAAATACTCAATACTGTATTGTTGTGCTCGTGACATGAGTCTGGAAAGGATTTTGATATTGATTCGGAGATGCACTCAACAAAAGAGAAGATCTGAACCTAAAATATGAAACAAAGCATTTCCTGGTTTCTGGATTCACTGAATCATCGTGATGCCTAATAGAGATTTATCTCTCCTTCTCTCTCCGTTCATCATAATATCTCTGCCTATTTCCTTCAAATTTCCTCAAGCAGATGGCCCCCAGGACTTGTTCAGAGTGACAGAGAGAGAGACACACACACACACACAGTGTCATATCCTATTAAAGCATGGCCGGCACATGGCCGCCAATTAGTGAGTTGGATTTACTGTCAGTAATCCAATAGAACACAAAAGGGGAGCGAGAAAGGGAGTGACTCCAAGAGAACAAGAAAGGATGGGGGAGGAGAAAGGGAGGGGGGGAATTGAGGACAAGGGACAAGCGATGAACAAATAAACCCACAGTACGCCTTATTAATAAACACAGAATCACAAAGCGCGAGAACGCTATCTCGTACTAATTAAACAAATAAACCACGTCACTGTCGTGGACCTGATTCGCTGCTAGTTTCGGTTGCTATTTATCTCCGAGTGAAAGCAAAAAGAGTTTAGCCGAAACAAAGCGTCAGTAACATACAGGCACACCGATTAGTGTTGACCCACCATCTTTAGATTACTGTGTACTCCAACACACACCAACAATCCTCTTACTACTAAATCTCTCTCCAACACACACACACACACACACACACACACACACACACACACTAGCCTCACGGCCTCTGGCTCATGTGTTTAGTTTATTTGCTGCGCTGGATCTTGACTTTAATGGCGTTGTGTCCTGTAGTTATGTTTTGGTATCGTTTAGTCGAGTTGTTTGGTTTCGAGTACATTAATTTGTTTGTACACCGCCCTGGCGTTCACTACCACAGTTATGAATAGCGTGTGTTGCACTTCCATTGAATATACATGCGCAGCAGTTCGCAAAGATGCGGACACCTCTTGCTGGTAGGTTGTGGTGGTATGATAGGGAGGCCTACTTGAGGGGTGGAAATTGACTAGGGGAGAAAAATGGAGTAAAATCCAAAAAATATTATCAGTAAGCACTTTGACTTGTATTGTTTCCCAGGATCCCTCTGTCTCCAGATACTCTCTCGTTCCTCCCTCGCATACCTCTCATCCCACTCACAATCATATCTCGATGTCTTCTATCTCCCTCACACTGATGTGCTTTTAACCCCCTGAGACTCCCCTCTCATCCCTTCCTCCTCTGTCCATTCTGCTCATCCTGTCCTCTCCGCTCCGCTCCAGGAGATATGCATGATGCCAGGCACAGGCTGAGTTCAGCCTTGAGGCTGTTCTTATATTCTCGCTTTCAACTTTATGACTGCTTTTCCCTTTTACCCCTCATACCTTCCCCCTTGCAGACACTTTATTAGGAGCAAAATAAACCCTGGGGCGAGCCAGACCAATATTTGGCACGTTAATGCACTCTGAGTTGAGCACATTCCCTGGAAGGAGGGAGTCTCACTGTCAGATTTACCTTTGGAAAAGTCAACTCAAACAGCTGGGTATGTATACACCCGCTCCCACACACAACACGTAAACACAAGATAGGCATCTGTTACACCTGATATAGCAAGCAGGTCTGATCTATTTAGATAACAGTGTGGCTCAAAAAAAAAGAAAAAAACAGAAGAAGAGAGAGAGGGAGAGGGAGAGAGAGAGAGAGAGAGAGAGAGAGAGAGAGAGAGAGAGAGAGAGAGTGCATGACCCACTTTTACGTAACGTGAGCCCTATTAGAAATGGATTCGTTTTATATAAGAAGGTGTGTGATGTAATTATACCTGGTGTATCTCTATGAGTGTAGTCTTGTGCTAATCTACCATGGTAGTGTGCACACGTCTGGTAAGATTACACCATATTTTTAGCTCACGCCCACAAAATGGCTCGGGACCTATAGGAATGGGTTCCGTCCGTCCGTCTGTCCGTCACACTTTAGTTTTCGGACATTTACTTGTCGCGTGCTGAAGCTGGAGCTTTCAAACTTGGTATGCTGGATCACTACTGTGATTGCTAGGCTGAGTTTGTGTGTGAGTGACCTTGACCTACTTTTCAAGGTCACAGAGGCAAAACTGTGTATTAGGTTTCCGGACATTTACTTGCTGCACACTGAATCTGGGGCTTTCAAACTTGCTATGCTTGTTCTATATTGGCACATTATGAAATGGTCCGTTTGGTGGGAGCGTCTGGACCCCTGTGGTCTATTTTATATTCTATAAACTGACCGGTAGAAATAACCCCAGGTAATCCGAATTACGTTAGTCATGCTGGTGGCATAGTTGTTAGCACCTTTTCCTCACAGCAAGAAGGTCCTAGATTCAAGTCCTGGGCCTGACAAGGGCGTTTCTGTGTGGAGTTTGCATGTTCTCCCCATGCTCGAGTGGGTTTCCTCTGGGTACTCCAGTTTCCTCCGACAGTCCAAAGACTTTTAGATCAGGCTAACTGGCTGTTCCAAATTGCCCCTCGGTGTAAACGTGAGTGTGAATGGCTGTGTGTGTTTTTCCCTGTGACGATTGGGCAAGCTGTTTAGGGTGTACCGTGCTTTCGCCCAGTTTCGGCTGAAATAGGCTCCAGCGTCCCCTGACACTAATACGCAGTTCAGCAAAGAGTGAGTGAGTGGGTGAGTGAGTATACAGCTAAAAATGTACCAACCCCAGCTTTAAAGCAAGTTTAAAATGAAGAGCAGTAAAATATAGACGTTTGGTAAAAGTTAAGCGACTGTTCTACAGGCTTGTTGACTTTTTAGCGTATAAACAACTGAGTGTATGAGTGTTATGATCACTCTGTAGTGTATTGTACTGCCTATATAGATCCTTCAGTATTACGACATATTGCCATCTCGGCGATACAGACTTTTGTTACAGTTAATAAAAACAGTGCAACAGCACGTCTTGCTTGTGTTGAAAATTGTCAAAATGTGTAAATATCTACACTGTTGCTTCAGCTGCATTATTAAATCTGCTTAACCAAAATGGGTCAAGGACCAGCCATCCACTTGAGCTGGAAAAAAAAAAAATATCCAGTTCAGTAAATCCTGAACAAATAGCTAATCTGCTCATGACACATTGCAGTTTTATTATAGTTTCTCATATAGTGTTTGGCCTCAACAACACACAGGTGCAGCAGTGCCACATTGTCAAGTTCACACTGTTAAAATTCTAAGAAAATGAAACTAACAGGAGAGTTTTGTAAACAAAACCACACACCAGCGACTCACTGAGCATGTAGTGCCTTAAGGGTGAAGTGACTCAGACAGGACTCATGACTAGAGTATAGAGCTGGGCGATATGACCTAAAAATGACATTGCGATATTTTCGGACATTTTCACGATAATGGTATATTATGCACATAGCTGTTCAGGGTGTACCCCGCCTTCACCCAGAGTTGGTTGAAAGAGACTCAAACGAATAAATGGATGAATGGGACGGTGGCTCGGTGGTTAGTGCTGTTGCCTCACGGCATGAACGTTCTGGTTTGTATCTAAAGGCTAGACTACTGCAACTCACTCCTGGAAGGTCGGCCTCTGAGCACCATTCCACTTCTGCAACTGATTCAGAATGCAGCAGAGCGGCTTGTTTTCAACATTCAGGGTGTATCCTGCCTTTTCCCAGTGTTGGCCGAGATAGGCCCCAGCCGCCCCCGCGACCCTGATAGGATTACATGAGTGAGTGAGTGAGTGAGTGAGTGAGTGAGTGAGAGAGTGAGTGAGTGAGTGAGTGAGTGAGAGATGCTTCATGAATGTTTTCATGCGAGTTGTTTATGTTCATCTGTTCTGAGATGCAACTTTTTTATTTATACAAGTGGTTTATGGTCACAGATTTTTATACCTACAGTCCTAAAAGGATTCAGATTTTTACATTTTGAAGTTTAACGTTTTAAGAAAACTTTGAGAGGGATTCACAACACACCCTCCACCCCCCACGCCCACATATACAGTATTCTGAACGATCACATGCAGTGTGTGTCATTTTTCCACAGGAGAAGAAAGTCAGAATAGTACTACATGTAAATTTGAAATCTACATAAGTTCCTTTTTCAATTCTCTTGAAACTTTTTTAACCCTTTAAACTTAGACGTTACCATGAGGTCAGTTGCACACATTCTCCCGTTAATTTTACTGTAGTGACAGTATGATTGAATAGTAGTTGCTGAATAGTGCGCTTCTTTCATATAGTGGAAAATTTTCATGGATAGAATAAACAAAGACAAATGCTTCCTGGTTCAGGGTCTATGGTTTATAATATTCATTTTTGACCAGTTGGAATCTTTTTGTTCCATAATCACCATAAATCACGAGCCGTCTGGGTTGTTTTTTTTTTTGTTTTTTTTTTCTTGAAACATTTTCCTTTCCTAATATTTTCAAATTTAGGATTGTAGAACAAAGGGTTAGAAAGAAAGAAAGAAAGAAAGAAAGAATTTAAAGTATCCAAATAAATGAAGATGATATAGAACGTTATAATACCATTTATTTTCATAATACAGTATCATTAAAAAGGATCCTGATTAATTATTATTATTACCAAACACATGGTCACTCTCAAGTCAAAATCCTTATCCTAAACCTGGGTATTTCCTGCTCTGAACATTTTCCGTGAGGGTCTCTCTCTAACCGCATGAAGAACTACATCAGGTGCGTTACAGCTGAGAACCAACCGAAAATATCTAAAATAAGAATGAGACTGTCCTTTAGCTGGGGTTCTTAAATGAACATCTGAAGATGATGTGATAGAAGAATTGATTTAAGTATAGCTATATCCTGAGAAAGAAACAAGGACTGATGTAAGAGATTTTAAAAATCTCATTGAATATTGCCAAGATCAAGTCGGGGGGAAATGATTATAATCATCACAACAAACTATTTGGGCAGTAGTGGCCCGAAAGGTTTAGTTGATATCATATCAACTGAAAGAACGACCATTTTTTTACCTTCTCCTTAAAGTTTTATCCACTTTCCCTCTATGATATATCTAAGGGGCTTAAATGAAACCACAAGCTCGAGATGTATCCAAAACTACTGAGAAGTTTATTATAACATGCACAAATAATGGGGAAAGGGACACCTTTTCAAACAGAACCACTTTTTAAAAAGCAGATGTCATGAAGGAGGACAATCTGGGAGAAACTGCTTCTTTCTCAGACACACAACAAACAACAAAAAGTTGAATCCAGGAGCTGTAAAGATTTTCTTTTCCCTGTTTTGCGCATTTGAATTAATCAGGATTTGGACACTACAGTAAGCCTCCAAGAATGTCCATGGTCCTTAGAGCCCTGTGAAATCCTGCATGTCGGATGTTTTCCCCATGAACTTATCTACCAGTAAATAAATAAATAAATAAATAAATAAGTAAATAAATCAGTCCAATCCCGTTACCTGATGTTACGCAAAGCGCCAGGACCAGCTGGTGCAGGAAAGCTGCGCTGCGCCGCTCAGCGTGGACCATTGCGCAAATTCGAGTCTCCTCTTAGAAGATGGGGGGGAAGAAAAGAAAAGAAAACAAAATCACAAGAATTCGGGATGGAAACCGAGTGATCCTGTGGACTGGACAGGAAGGACAGCGATGACTGAGCCGATCCGCTACAGGTGTTTTTTCCAGGATGCGTAAAAGTCTGCGCCCCTCCTCAGCGCGCAGGAAAGACACCGTGGAAACGCCCCAATCCGCACACCGCCCAGTGACTGGCACTCTGGACAGCATGCTGAAGTACTACATCAAACCTTATCCTAAATAACTTTCTGTATAGTGCGCATGTGTGCGGTTTGGGACCGAGCCACCGAGCTCAGCGTCCTTCTTCCCGGTAATCTGGATTGTTTAGTGCGCAGACTGTTCACTGTCAGCCCTAAAGGTGGCCTGGTACATTCAAATAAACCTTAATAATGCCATCTACCTTCCACAGTGGACTTTTCTGTTGGCTACTTGGAGTTGGCATTTCTGTGCAAAATTTGTCAATGTTGCATTTTTTTTAATAGGCATTTAAAAGTGTATTTAGAAAATAAAAGATTAAAAGCAATTTCTTTTAAGTTTAGAAACAACAATAACATTGTTTCTACTGGGGAAAATAGACTAAGAATAATTTATTCATTCATTCATTTATTTTCTGGACTGCTTTATCCTTTATTAGCTGGAAAGCTGGAGCCTATCTACCCTGAACAGCTCGCCTAGAACTCACATCCATACGCAACCATTCACACCCACACTCACAACCAGGGGCAATTCGGAGCAGCCAATCGGCCTAATATGCATGTCTTTGGACTGTAAGAGGAAACCAGAGTGCAAGGAGGGAACCCATGCAAGAATGAGGCGAACACGCAAACTTCACACAGAAACACCTGGGCCTGGGAATCGAACCCAGGACCTTCTTGATGTGAAGTGAACATGCTTGTTATGCTGTTAACATGGAAAAAGCATTTCGTACTGATCATACTCAACAATTCAGTCAGTTCTTTCTCCTACTCGTCTTGGTCATATCCCCGTTCAGAAAGCTTCTGTGTGATGCTCCTACTCACAGCAGAGGCTGCATCACCTGCGTTATACTTCTGCTGTGGACTTTTACATTTCAACAAGTGAAGAGGACGTTATATAAAAATCATTTTATTAAAGACTTATTATAGCCTAAAACCCATAATTAAGGAGACAGCAGTAAATAAGCTTGAACTCAGACCCAACAACTTCCCGCCTGCCCAGCACTGGAATGTGTAAAGCCCATTAGTTTCATGACAATAAACCCGTTAAAATGTTTTTTTTTTAGAACAGCATGATAAAGTCACGTGGACAGTCTTAATACATCTGAACATTACACACATTTTGGAACAAGTTGCAGTATTTGGACAAGCTTGACACAATGAGCTATTTCTCATATTATTGCGTAATCCAGTTTAAACCACAGCACTGCGGAAGCCTCAGATCTAATTATTTATAAGGTTTTATACTTCATTTAAAAAAAAAAAAACCCTGCTCTGACAGATTTACATAAGATTTATATCCTCTAATACATTATTGTTTCTTTGGTCACTAATTATTGAGAACTTATATTGTGCATGCTGCACATAAATTGATTTTAGATAACATCTATATTTGTTGTATGAAGAGATATTCATTCATTCATTCATGCATTTTCTAAGCTGCATAATCCTAATTAGGGTCGCGGGGAGGCCACACAGAAACGCCCGATCCCAGGAATCAAACCCAGGCCGTCATGCTGTGAGATGGACGTGATAACCACTGCACCACCGTGCCGCCCCATGAAGAGATATTTACTTACTTTAATTTACACTATTAAAAGTAGTTTCCCATACAACGGTTATTAAAAAAACATCATGCTTACGGTTAAATATGGTGGTGGTAGTGTGATGATGTGGGGATGCTTTGATGCCTCAGAACCTGGGCAGCTTGCCATAATTAGAGGAAGGATGTATTTAGCTTTCTACCAAAAAGTACTAAAGGAGAATGTGTCATTGTCCCATCTCTCTCTTTTCTGTTTACTGGTGCAAAACCACAAGTTTGTTATGATTGGAATGCTTTTTAGTGGACACTCGTTTATCAAGAAGTATGGATTCTTGCATTAAAACAAATTTAATTTTAGTTTTGCCTGGTTTTAGATATTATACAAATATTGGGACAAGTGGTGGACAATTTATAGTAGCTGAGTACCTCTAAAACAAAACTGCTGTAGGGGGTAGATGGACAAATGGATGCCTGGATGGATGGATGGATGGATGCCTGGATGGATGGACAGATGGATGCCTGGATGAATGAATAGACAGCCGGATGCCTGGATGAATGGACAGATGGATAGAGTAATGGATGAAGGGAAGGATGGACAGATGGATACCTGGATGGATGGACAGATGGATGAAGGAATGAATGAAGGGAAGGATGGATGGAAGGGTGGACAGATGGATGGATGCCTGGATGGATGGACAGATGGACAGAGGAAGGAATGAAGGGAAGGATGGATGGATGTAGGGATATCTGCTGCCTGGATAGATGGATGGACGGAGGAATGTATGAAGGGAAGGATGGATGGATGAATGGACGGACAGACGGATGGAGGGATATCTGCCTGGATGGATATAAAGATGGATGGAGAAATGGATGAAGGGAAGGATGGATGCCTGGATGGATGGATGGGCAGACATGTCAAGTAATTAAAAAAATTATCTCCCAAATGTTGGTTCACACTGACATCAACAAACACTAGCCTAGCAGGCAACAGAAGCAGTCAGATGTTGGATAAGTAGTATAAGCTGGCATTCAGACTGCTACTGTCCTGCGGCTACAGCCGTATTAGCTGAGCGGAGACAGAGGGAATTTGCGGCTCTCTAGATGATGACAGTAGAGGATTGTGCAACAACGGGTTTTTCCATATATACAAAAGTATGTAAAGCAGCTTTGGCTTGCACACTCTGCTCAGGGATTGACCCGACAGTGAGGTTATGGCTGAAATTCAAATCGGAACAGGAGTTTGTTTATTCAGTGCCCATTTACAATGATTCCAGACTTGCTTTTATGAATAAAGTATAATTAAAGCTTAGAGAGATCTGGAGATTTCGTCATCTTGTAGGATCATAGTCTGCAACATAATGGGTCAAGTGCAATCCCCGTCATACACAGTCACGTCTTGGACTGTTGTAGACAGACTAGGCCCTTGGAATGGAATGTACTGAGTAAAGAGTCTACAGTTTGATGTGTTTGGGTTTGAGAATGTTCTACCTCAGGTAACCTGACTGAGCACCGCTAGCTCACTGCTTCATTTTGCCAAACCAAAAGCCAACGTTAAGATCTTCAGCAAAGCCATGTTTGTTTGTTTGTTTGTTTGTTTTTTCTAAGCCCCGTACTCCTAATTAGGGTTGCGGGGAGGCTGGCGCCCATCTCAGCCGACTCTGGGTGAAGGCAGGGTACACCCTGAACAGCTTGCCAGGTTATTGCAGGTTCAACACACATACAACCATTCACACTCACTCTCACACCTAGGGGCGATTTGGAACCACCGACCAGCCTACTGTACATGTTTTTAAACTGTGGGAGGAAACCGGAGTACAAAAAGGAAACCCATGCAAGCACGGAGAGAACATGCAAACTCCACACAGAAACGCCCCGAGCCCGGGAATCGAACCCAGGACCTTCTTGCTGTGAGGAGAATGTACTAACCACTACGCCACCGTGCCGCCCCTCATTTATTATTCATAAATTTAAATCTATCATATGATTCAATGTTATTTCTTTCCAATAAATTTTATATTCAAAACACAAAAACATAAAGGTGGGGTACACCCTGAACAGCTCGCCAGACCATCGCAGGCCCAGCACACACACAACCATTTACACTCACATCCACACCCAGGGGCAATTTGGAACAGCCAATTAACCTAACTAACCTGTGTATGACTTTGGACTCTGGGAGGAAACCTGGGTACTCAGAGGAAACCCATGCAACTCCACAGAAAAACACCTGAGTTTGGGACTCGAACCCAAGACCTTCCTGCCATGAGGCAGACGTGCTAACCACTACGCCACTGTGCCACCCTTAATTATAACAGTGCAGTGAAAATAAATCATTAATAAGACGTACAAAAAGAACATACGGTTATGAGGGTCAGATTACAAACTTTTAGCTATAGAGTGTTTGCTAACGGGTGCCAGGGTGGTGCAGTGGATAGCACGTCCGCCTCACAGCAAGAAGGCCTGGGTTCGATTCCCTGGCTTGGGCGTATCGGTGTGGAGTTTGCATGTTCTCCCCGTGCTTGCGTGGGGTTTCCTCCCACAGTCCAAAAACATGCACAGTTCCAAATTGCCCCTAGGTGTGAGAGTGAGTGTGAGTGACTGTGTGAGTGTTGTCCCTGTCCTGGGTGTACCCCGCTATCGCCCAGCGTCAGCTGAGACGGGCGATAGCCACCCCGCGTCTCTAATTAGGATTAAGCGGCCTAGAAAAGGAATGAATGTTTGCTAACGTTGGGCTAATGTTATCATGTGACCCACTTTAGCCTGCTTCACATTGTTACGTTTCTCTTACATTTCGCTTGTTTGTAACGTGATCATACATACGTGTTCTTTTACTTTTCTTTAGTATTTGTCCTGGTATCTCTCCGATAACGATCCCGACCACTGGACTGGCGCCACCTCTAATGAAAGGCTAAGCAAAAAAGAAAACCAGAGTGTCTCACCAATTCTCATTGGTGCAAGCCAATACCCAGACACATTAACCACATACTGCAGTAACTGTTCCACAAAACCGGCTGTAAATCATCTGATGTCTAATCCACATCTGAGTCGTATTGTTGTTGTGTTAATATTTACACAGCTTGGTAAATAGCATTATAATTATTTAATTACTATTTAATCCATAAACATTGAAGACGAGCAGGAGTTAAATTTGCACTTTTATTATTGAACCTCATCTATAGAGCATTTGAGATATTTAAGAGTCCTGGGGGTGGACAGTTAATTTATTTACTCAAAACACACTTATAATGGGGGTCTGCAGTTTTACAGTTTTTACAGTTAAAATAAACGTATCTCGGTTCAACTGTAGGGCGGCACTAGTGGTTAACACGTCCGTCTCACAGCAAGAAGGTTATGGGTTCGAGTCCCAAGCTCAGGCATGTCTGTGCATAGTTTGCATATGCATCCTGTGCTTGCATGGGTTGCCTCCAGGCACTCTGGTTTCCTCCCACAGTCCAAAGACATGCACATCAGGCTAATTGGCTGTTCCAAATTGCCCCTAGTTGTGAGTGTGAATGGTTGTGTGTGTCTTTGTGTGTGTGTTGCCCTGCAGTGTTTGGCAAGCTGTTCAGGGTGTACGCCACCTTCACCACGTATTGGCTGAGATAGGCTCCAGCCTAATGGAGATTAAAGCGATAAACTATAACCTAGTAGGATTAAAGCGGTCATCAAAAGCGGTGATCAAATGTTTTAAAGAAGTCTGATGTAAACGATGTAAGACATTTCTTATAGGATTTGAAAGCACCATGTTTAGCTCCCATAGCGCCCCATATTAAAAAAGGAAGCAATATTCTGCATTGAAAATAAGATGTGCAGCAATGATCAGTGGTTGTGACATATTAAGTCATAAACGGACATCATGCAAAGCACTGGGTGTACAAGTCAAAGAGGAATCATGTGTGGAGTCTAGTTATGTGTTAATACGTCAATAGCAGGCTATAATAGGTGCAAGTCCGATTATTGGACGGGTTGATTCAGTTTTCATTGTACTCCCTATAGGACTGTGTTTCGGATTCTTGTATAGTGAACAAACTAGGACGAAAGGCAATGTGTATATTTGGGATTGGGATGACGTGCCAGGATGTTTGTTTTATTAGAAACTACTGCCAAGTCCTTCGCCCATCCATCAAGTTTAGCTACAGTTTATTTAGCCAGAAAAAAAAAACCCTTCTGTATTTACATTATCACTCAACAGTCTGAACACAAAAACATGCGTCAACACTTTCGACTGGTGATTATGTTTAAGGGAACACGCGTATTCACTATAGTCGAAATCATCGCACACTATGAATTCCAAATTATTTCAGTACTTTTTCATGTATACTTTAAAAAGTGTTATCCCTCCATCAATCCACCCATCTATCCCTCTATGCATTTTCTTCTGCTTATCCGAGGTCGGGTTGAGAAGACAACAGGCCTAGGAGGGGAAACCCAGGCATCCCTCTTCCCAGTTATACTCTCCAGCTCCTCCTGGGGGATCCCAAGGCATTCCCAGGCCAGACGGGATATACAATTCTCAGATTATAATAAATCTAACAAAAATAACAAATATATTCAATTCCAGAAGAGCTGCACGCCAGCGTATAAATAACCCGCCCCTTATATGACATTGGCTGTTTTTATGCAGCAGGTCACCTGTGCCGGTGTCAGCAGACTGTACTGCACGTGACTCTTCAGAGTAGGATTAAGCAGTTCGGCAAACAAGTGATTGACTGATGATGGTCTATTTTATTAAAGGGTACCTGCGGTGAACCCTTACGACTCTAGGCATGCACAGAGACATGTCGCCTTCCTGATCGGCTGTTCCAGCCTGGTAGTGATGGGAACTCGTTGGATTGGCTGGGCTACGTCACTGACCCCGTGCATCCTAACACATTATCGGCCAGTGTTGCGCTGCACTGGATTTATCGTCACGCTCATCTCTGGCAGCATTCTCGTCCTCAGAGTCACTAGAACGTGACGTCTCACTGTCTCCACAAGAGATGTCAACCCCGCCCAACGCGTTGGCGTCATTTCCGAAGGAAAGCAGTTCAACCCCTGCTAGTAATTCACTGGATAAAATGACCAGTTTTGTGCTTTTTTAGGGTCATTTATGTTAAAATAAGCGTCTGTATCACTTAAACCTATTACTTACGCACAAATTATGCTTTACGGATGAGCAATACCGCTACTCTTTAAACAATGGGGTACAGGAGGGCTTGGAAAGTGTAATAAGTGTATCTGATACATTGAACAATGAGTGTGACCAAATGATGTTGACCACAGAAGCGTAACGGCTCGGGGCAGATTGGAACAATGACTTCCCAGGTCATTTAGTAGCATCAAAACTAGAAGTAGACACTTCAGTTGATCTACACACATGAATAAGTGACACTTAAAATTAGGAAATAGCAACAAAAAAGCTTGGTTGTCATATGTGCAGGCAAAAAATCCCCCAAATTAATTAATTAAGGTTTTGCTCTTTTATGTGTCTTTACTCTGGTGCTGGTGAAAGCTTCTGATTAATTCCACAAACGGACCATGTGTAAGTAAACTTTAAGGCTTTAGCCTATAGCACCCACTCTGAAATGGGATTTCCAACAATCACATTTTCTATTTTATCGTTTGGGTTTAATGAACAACCCTGTGTCAATCAATGTCGAAATAATGATGTTGAAATGAAGAGAAATCTCTGTGAATCATCTTCATGTTGAGAAGCCAAGAAGGAAGTTTCACATTAATCATTTATGAAACAATAAAACATTTGATATTTTCTTGTAGTAAAAAAATGCGTCATAAAACTCAACCTTAAGAAATATTTAAACTAGTCGTCATCCCCAATGTGTCATCCTTAACATCCTCAAAAACACAGCACAGGTCAAAACCCTTTATATACTTGGAGGACATTAGCAATTTAATCTTAATAGCAGCCTGAATAGACACTTTATTAAGGGAAGGAACACCTGGTTTCCTCAGTGTAATCCTCTGGTTTCCTCCAACAGTCCGAAGACATCCGCATTAGGATTACTGTCTGCTTCAAACTGCCCCGTGGATCTGAATGTGAATGGTGGCGTGTGTTGGCCTTGCCATGGACTGCTGAGCTGTTCCGGGTGTACCCTGCCTTCATCCCTGCGGTGTACCCTGCGATTCAGCAAATGAATGAGGATGAATGTAGGAACACCTGCAGAGTAAACAACCATTCCAGTCAAATGGTTGATGTCCGCTACAAGTGTCTAAATGGGAGCGGCACACACAGTAGTGTAATGCTTAACATGTCTGCCTCACAGCAAGAAGGTCCTGGGCTCGGCGATTGTATTTCTGTGTGGAGTTTGCATGTTCTCTGCAGATGCTTGGCTGGGTTTCCTCTAGGTAGTCCAGTTTCCTCCTACAGTCCAAAGACATACATATTAGGCTAATTATCTGTTCCAAATTGCCCCTAAGTCTGAGTGTGAATGGTTGCGTACGTGTGTTGGCCCTGCAATGGCCTGGCGAGCTGTTCAGGGTGTACCCTGCCTTTGCCCAGAGTCAGCTGAGATAGGCTCCAGCCCCTCCATGACCCTAGTCGGATAAAGCAGGTCAGCAAATGAATGGGAGAAAGTGCCTACATGGATCTTATAAAACATTCAATAAAATAAATCACAAATGTCTCTAAACTATCTCATAGTTGTTTATGTGGTGGTAAATGTGTGTACTAGTTCAAATACTGTACCTGTTGAAAAATGAGATGTAGTAACTCATCACAAACCATGGCCATACAAGCAATAATCTTTTAAATATTAACCAGCCCTTCAGAAACCATACAACACCTACCGCCAATGGTTTTCAGTTACTCTTACATAACCAGCAGTTATTTTTAGCTATCAGGCACGCCATTAAACATCTGATTTAAAGGTACACCCGTACACCTACTCATTCATGCAACCATCTAATCAGCCAATCATGTGGTAGCAGAGCAAAGCATTAAGTCAAGCAGATAAGGGCCAGTAGCGTCTGGTAATTTTCACATCAACCAACAGAATGTTTAAAAAAAGTGATCCCTGTAATTTTAACCATGATTGTTGGTGCCAGATGGTCTGGATCTCCTGGGATTTTCACACACAGAGAACTCAATCCAGTCTCTAGATTTGGTGTGATTAAAATAAATAAATGAATAAATAAAATAAAATATCCAGGTGACTTCAAGAGAGGGTTCATTTACAGCAAGTAATCACCATGGCATTGTTTCGACAAACTTGAGAAACATCACATTTATTTCCATCCAGATGTTGTCATGTCACCGACATCTTCACCAACAACTGATGACGAGAAAAGTCAACCACTCGAAAGTCTTCTCCTGCACATCCCGAAAACTTTGAGTAGGGTTAAGGTCAGGACTCTGTGGTACCAGTTCATGGGTGAAAATGATCCCTCGTGCACCCTGAACCACTCTTTCACTATTCAAGCCCCAATTTTACATCTGTTCCTTCGGAGAAGAAAAAGTTGACCACAGGGGTCCAGACGCTCCCACCGAAAGGACCGTTTCATAATATGCCAATATAGAACAAGCATAGCAAGTTTGAAAGCCCCAGCATCAATGTGCGGCAAGTAACTATCCGGAAACCTTAATATACAGTTTTGCCTCTGTGACCTTGAAAAGTAGATCAAGGTCACTCACACACAAACTCATCCTAGACTCTCATAGTAGTGAGCCAGCATACCAATTTTGAAAGCCCCAGCTTCAGCGTGCGGCAAGTAAGTGTCCGGAAACTAAAGTGTGACGAACAGACGGACGGAGGGAGCCCATTCCTAAAAATTCATGAATGGGATAAACTAGTCATTCAGTACATTGAGTCAGCGGACTTCATTTTAGAATCTTAGCATGCACAATGATTACGGGCCGATGGGCTACAATAGCAGATCCCTTTTATAAACACCAAGAACAGAAATCTGAGGCTGTAGCAGGCACAGGCTTATTCCAACTGAACTGTTAAAACGGGAAAAACCATAGCATTGTCTTCTAAATCTTGATATCAGAACTTGGCACTAATGGTGTGAATCCATTGACCCAACTTGGAGGCTGGTGGTGGCATTGTGATGATGTGAGGAATGTTTGTTTGCCAGTCATTTCAATCAATCAAGAATCAATCAAGTTTTTCTTATATTCTGATGTTCTCTCAGCACACTTTGGGCCTGTTTATACCAATCAATCATGGTAGCCGATTTGAATAGTACTGCCGAGCACGTGCACCCCCTCATGCCACAATTAACCATCTAGCCATGGCTACCTCCAGCATGATAATGCACCGTGCCGCAAAGCAAAAATTATCTTAAACTGGTTTCATGACCATGACAGGGAGTTCTTTTTTCTTCTTCCTAGGTCACCGGATCTGAATCTAATTGGGATGTGTTGATGTAATCATGTCAACATGGGCCAGAATCCTAAAGGAACATTTCCAGCATCTTGTGGAACCCCCGCTATGAGGAATCAAGGCTGTTTTGAAAGCAGTGTTTATTACTACAGTGTTGCTAATAAAGTGTTAATGATGGATTAAATAGTAAATGTTCACTCATTTTAAACTCAACAGATTATAATCATTAAACACAGACATCCTGAGTGGCTTTCAGCTGTTTAACCAGACACACACACATTTAAATAGCTTAAACCATAGATAGTTGATAATTAAATTAAAGGAAAGAGAACTTGAATACCCGAGTCATGATGTAATCATGAACAGAGTCTGGACATAGTACATAGACACCCAAAATAGTAAATAGAAACCCAAAATTTCAGAATAAATATTTGCTGGTCGAAGAGGCGGCTTGCGTCTTGCTGCTAGGCCATAATAGCCCATTTGATGAAGATAGCGCCTAAGTTTTTGAGCTGGTTTGGATACCTTCTGTAATGTCTGCGGCCTTGGGACGGGGATTTCTCTCCACTGCTCTCTTCACGGAGCGAAGGCATCTTTCTGATGGTCCGGGTCGACCTGGTTGTGAATCTGTGGTGGTCTTACCTTCACTGTTGAACTTTTTACCGTTGATAGAGGAATATTCAAAGTGACCCACAATTCGGCCTCTCTGAAAATCTGACAATTGTTGAGCTCCTGGAATTTTAGCACAACTTTGTGCACCTTTATACAGCAGTCTGACTAGTGTTCATGAAATTTAAGTCATTAAATTGTCAGATTTTCAGACTTTCATGCTCCCTGAACCACTTTTTCACTATTCGAGCCCCAATTTTATATCCGTTTCATCATAGAAGAAAAACCCATCGATTGGATAACCTGGTCATTCAGTAAATTCGGACCATCAGCTGACTTTGTACTGCCACATCATCATATTGTTGCTGAGCCTCGACCTGACCAACTGAAGCAACAACACAATGGAGAATACACTCTGTAATCAAAGCCAAAGGCAGTCCAACAAAATATTAGAGGGCATGACACGTTTTTCTGGCGGGGCAGGGTGTATCTTGAGGGTGCAGCAAAAAGGTTATCAAAAAGAGTGAGCAATAACTTCAGTGAGTCAGTACACCACAAACTGTTGCGATATCAAAATCGGAATGTGCGCTCCATGCGTTTAGGCTAATTGCTCCAAATTGCCCTTAGGTGGGAATGTGAATGGTTGCGTGTGTTGCCCTGCGACGGTCTGGTGAACTGCTCTGGGTGTATGCCCCCGTCGCCCCGTGTCGGCTGAGATAGGCACCAGCCTCCCTGTGATCCTAGTAAGATTAATCGGTTCGGCGAATGAGTGAGTGAGGCTGATGACTTTTATCCTGTAATGAAACATTTCTATCCTGATGGAAGTGGTCGCTTCCAGGATGGCGCTGTGTTCATCCATAGCACGTGGAGTCTGACTAAATAGTTTTAAGATAATGGAAATGACCTAAACCGTATGCTATGGCCATTACAGTTACCGGATCTCGACCCAGTTGAGATTTTGCAGACGATGCCACACAGCTCTGTCCAATACACTGATCATGAAAACAACCTAGCGACTACCTTTTGGAAGAATGATACTTATACTTCCAGTACCATCCAAGAGACCTTTAAAATCTGTGGCAACACACAGGGGAAGTGTCGTGTGCAGTAGAGAGGAAGTAGAAGTGATTATACAGTTTTTATACAGTGTAAGAAATGTACCATAACTGTTAAAAAAGGAGAAATTAATAAGTATCAGACAAAAACAACAAAAATTTTAAACATGTTCTTTCACTGTGATAGGTAAATAACTAATTTCTACAATTAAAAAAAAAAAAAAAGGTAACCATTTATTATTGCTGCTATAGTTTAATCCAGGGCGGCACGGTGGTGTAGTGGTTAGCATGTCCACCTCTCAGCAACAAGGTCCTGGGTTTTGAGCCCCTGGCTTGGGCGTTTCTCTGTGGGGTTTGCATGTTAATAATTTGTTTTGTTTATTTGAATAATGAAAATGACTGCAAAATATCAATAAATCACATTTAAAATGTGAAATTTTTTTAAACAAACTTCCATGGAAGGTACTTATTTTTTTCATGAGTGTATAAGGGTGTTCCCCAAACTGTTCCACAACGCTGGAATTACACAAGTGTATAGGATATCTTTGATGATGCAGCACTGCAGATATCTCTTTAGTGGAACCAAGGTTCCAGTATGACGGTATCACTGTGTACAAAGTAAGCTGATATGGAAGACGTAGTGTGCCAAGGATGAAATGGAAAAAAACTCGATTGGTCTGGGCAGGGCCTTGGATTCAACCCCATTGAACATCTTTGGGATGATCTAGAATTTAGACTGTGCAACTCCGAACGTGACATCAGCACCTGACCTCACTAATGCTGGTGGTTAAATGACCACATCCTCACAGGCATTCTTCAAAATCTAGTGGGAAACCTTCACAGAAGAGTGGAGAGAAGGGAGAAGCAAACTGTTAGCATTGCTTCCCTTTATTTTAATGCACTAAAAGGTCTAAAAACCTTGCACTATTTATAATAAAAATAAATAAATAAACAAATAAAAACCCAGAGCACCTGCTCCATGTTAGCTAAAAATTAAACATTTTCCAAGACTATATTATCGGATTTCTTCATGCCGTGACAAAAGCTGTGCAGAAACGCTTAAACCTGGTTGACGTGTGCTGTTCCAGAAAGGCAGGTAGCAGGAACTAGTGCTTACGGAACCTAACGTCGCAATTTATCTCCCACAAATAGCATGCAACAAAAGCAAATACAATGACAGCCTTGACCTTCCTTTTGAAAACTTCTCAAATACAGAGAATAAAGCATAAGTGCTGACAAACGGTCAGCCAACAAGCTGATAATCAGATTTTCTTACTATCAAATCACACACACACGACAAGCACATTCGCCATAAATGACTCCAACCGACAAAATAAGAAAAGCTACTAGGGTTACCGACTCTGGGCGAAGGCGGGGTACACCCTGAACAGCTCACCCGACCATCGCAGGGCAACACACAACCATTCACACTCACATCCACACCTAGCCGCAATTTGGAACAACCAATTAGCCCAGTGTGCATGTCTTTGGACTGTGGGAGGAAACCGCAGTACATAGAGGAAACCCACACAAGTATAGGCAAAACATGCAAACTCCATGTCAAGCCCAGGACTCAAACCCAGAACCTTGTTGCTGTGAGACGAATGTGAGGTTATTTGCACTGTTCTTGGTAACGTACATCATCAATCATTATTAAAATGAACTGCCTGCATTAGTGGTCATTAATTTCCACATTGTTTGATCACCCACAGAGCCGGCCACTCTTCTTCCTCTCCCTTCCCTCTTCCAGATACACTACTATCACAAATGACTCCAGGCACTCTTCTCCTCCTATTCCACCCAGTTTGCGCTCTCTTCTTCACTTCACATCTGTGCTTTTCCCCCCACCCCATTTTTTTTTCTGGCTTCATGCTAATTTGTGCTAATCTGTCCCTTAGCTTCTCTGAAAAATGACCAAAATGACACATTTACCAGTTCGATTACGCACTTTCACCTTCATATCAATGCTGAGCTCATTGCCGCAGCTTCCAAGAGGATGGGTAGGAATCGTAACACTTGTGAGAATAAAACACAAACACACATTGTAACAAACATCAAAGCTTTAAAAGGTATTAGCAGACGTGAATGCACTACGGGAAAGCGTCAGAAAGGTTCTACACATCGCATGGCAGACTCCCTTATCCAGAGTGACTTACGTTTGTGTCATTCACACAACTGAGCAGTTGAGGGTGAAGGGCCTTCCTGAAGGACCCAAAAGTCGCAACTTGGTGGTACTGGGGCTTGAAACGCCGACCTTCTGATCGGTAACCCAGAGCATTAACCACAAAGCCATCGCTGCCCACCATGACATGTTGAGCTGTAAAGGATTAAGTAGGACTCTAGGCTCGGTAGTAACCAGTGAAGAGGGGTACAGTGAGTTACACACGAACACTGGTTTGAATTTTAAAAAAAATATTAATAAATTGAATATAAAATAATCAATTCACCATTCACAATTAATCCTGTTAAATATATCTAGGCGAGATCTGTTAAGTCATTTTATGTAGGAAGTATAGTAATAAAATCAAGACAATACAAAATGTTCCCATCTCCACTGACGCATAAGAAAAGGGTGTTCCTCAAGCTCAATAAATCGCTTAAAGCATGATAAAGAGTCATAAATTGCTTTAAACCTTGAGTGCTTCAGGTATTTAAGATAATATCACAACAAATGTGTTCAACGGACCACTTCGCAATGGTCATAAAACAATAATGGCAAAAAAAACACAAACAAACATGGAAACACTCCCACTGATAACAGCATTTTATTTCTCAAACCCCTAATCAAGAATAAATTCAAAGGGACAGGTATAGCCCTGTGAGTCAGATCACAAGAATCTGGAATAAAATATGACAGGAGGAACATTAGCTACAGATTTTGGTGTGGTGACAAAAAAAAAAACAAAAAACAAAACAAGAAACAACAATAAAGGAAAGAAACATTTTAGTGTTCTTGTACGTCATATGTAAACAATAAGAATACATCGTTTTGATTTGGTGAGGAGTGAAAAATGGTCACATTGAGGAGATTCATAGAATAAAAACGGACACTCGGGGTGTTTGCTAGTCTGAATGAGAGGCCAAGAGTTTTTAGAACAGGATTTGGGCTAAAACATGGACAGATTTCATTCAATTAGCAAATCAGAGCACAAGCATCAGCAAGTCGGTCGGTGTAAAAGTTCTCAGTCATCCACATCATGCATTAAATGGCAGGGATGAAAAAAAAAAAAAAAAACGTTCGGTGATGTATCACGATTCTTTGTGCGGTGATTCATGTATCACCAAAGTGGCTCCAAAGTCTAACATGCAATTAATTTTTGTCTGAATTTAGCGAAATGGTGCCGAAATGAGCACTCTAAACTATTCACACGTTGGCAGGCAGCACAGCATCCCATGGGGTAGCAGCCAATTGTTTGCTAATTTTGTGCAGAAATAGTAATTAAGAAACTTAAACCTTGGTTTAAGGTCTTAAAGTGGGGGGAAGGACGGGAAACGCAAAAAAAAAAAAATACGTTGAAATATTTATAGAACCATGATACTTACAGAATCGTGATACAAATGGATTTGGCACCCAGGTTTTGTGATATTGTATCGGGTGGTCCCTGGTGATTCAGATCCCTAGTTACTGGACTTCAACCATTCTTCTTCTTCTTCTTTTAGCAGCAGACCTCACCAGTTCCCAAAGATACCTAGTGAAATTTTATGAAGATAAACTAAGTCTAGTCAGCAAAATTCACTTTTGTGAAAGACAGAAGACAGCGATGAGAGAGAAGGAGAGAGAGGGAGGCAGCCATGACCTCTTGCCTTTAAAGGAGCCCATTCACTTCCCAGGTACATTAAACAAAGATGAAATACAGCATTCTCTCCTGGAAAGAAAATGAAACCAGCCACAATGTCTTTCCGAAAGCATTTGCTTCCTCCTGTACATGCGTGTCAATGAGCTCTGCACCGGGCGCCATCAGAATCCTGAAATCGTATTGCCTTCATCTCTTTCTTAACACTTGATCTCAGACCTTCTACCAATCAGTGTTGCACTGCCAAGTTATCATACATGCTAATGATTGTTCCTTCGATTACGCGGCCTTGTTACAGTTAATGTAAACAGACACAGGACCAAAACAAGATGTAAAACAGGCGAATTAGAGATACGTGATCTGGGGTTTTCCACCATGAAATGCTTGTATTCAGCCACAATAAACTGCAAACGGAAGATAAAACACAGACTATTCACTAGTGAATGGGCGCCGTTGTCATTGGAATTCGAATCAGCCCGGTTATGCAGCATGTTTGTACCCAACGAATTCCTGAAACCATTAAAAAAAGACCACAAATTTGTGTTTCCACCACACACTATTAGGCAAACAGATGTTTACATGATGTGTCATCATTCACACCCAATTTCCTCGATTCATCATTACACAAACATTTCCACCTGAGAAATTCACAAAACACTAATTTAAGATCATAAAAAAAGCAGAGGCAAAACCTGCTCGAGTCCCAGTGCCACAGTTCAACAAAACCTCCACCCTGAAACGCATTAAACGTCTCTATATCACACTTATACAGGATGTCTTTAACGACTACGGTGTTCGTGTTGCTTGGTTGGCACTGTACTTCCACTCCTATCATCCCTGGGAGAAGTAAGCGATCGCGTGTAGCACTGTCGTCACAGGGAGACATTACTAGCGCTATTAAAAAGCGGTTTAAAACATGAACTTCCCGTCTCGAAAATAACGGGTCGACGCCAGGGTTTGGCTGTTCACTGTGGAAAAATAAAAGCAAGAGCTGATTGGTTCACTCGCCATTTCCGTATCAAAGTTCAGTGTCATACGAGCAAAAGAGTCTAGAACAGAAGCAAATGCTGGTCCCACAATGCAATGCAGCTCTCTGTTATGTCGGAGATGCAGTTAGTTAGCCTTGTTCCAATATCCCCACCAAACTCTAAGGTCTTCCTCAAAGCACACACTTGTTAAAAGTGCACTTAGCAGCATAGAGTGTGTGCAAGGGACCGAATCAGAATTGGGACCGTTTTGTACACGTTACTAAACACGTCACTTCCTCCTGCATGACGTTAAGTGTCAGCAAACCACAGTGTCAGGTCAGGTCATATTTGATACATCACTGTCAACTGCTAAACAAGAAAAAAAAAAAAAAAAAAATGTTAAAAAGAAATCTTTGCACCTCTCGTCACTCTTTTTAGCCTCTCTCTTAGCACAGCCCCCCAAAAAAAGTATAATAAAAAAAATTGCCTCACTATTAGTTAGCATTTGGAAACATCCCAACACTACAGGGATTCTGGGTAACCACCTTGTGACGTCTGACACTCGTTGTGCATTAAGGGTGCCCTTAGAGAACGTTGCAAAATTGGTGCACCCAAGAGCAGGGGTGTCAAACCCTTTCACTGACGGCCTCATCACTAAATTTAAAGCTGATCGAGAAACGAATAATCACTGAACATCTATTCTAAAAGGGCAAAATGATCTGTTTAGGCATTTCTCCTCTTTTCCTTTATTCATTTGCATTTTCTGACAGCGCTTAATAGCGACAAGCTAGCATGCTTTCTTTCGTCATGACTAGCTGTTTACTTGAAATAGGCTGCCGCCACCTAGTGGAAGGATGATGAATTAGGTTTCATGGTAATGGTCGATGCAAAGAATGTGCAATAATCATATTCTTTGAAAGCTCTAGCGAGCCACACAAAAAAATAAATAAATTTTTTTAATGAGTTGGCGAGCCGGATTTGGCCTGCGGGCCTTGAGTTTGACACCTGTGAGCAAGAGTCTTGTGAGAAAGCACAACTGAGGGACGCCAGGGCGCAAGTGTGGATACTGGAACAAGGGGATAGTGGCTGCATTGCTGGAGGTGTAATCATGAAAGCATTGGGGGGGGTGTCCAGATACAGACTTCAGGACTAACGCTCTGCCGCATCACTTCCTTTTGGTAAACAACAGCATTATGGGTAACACACGGAACCAAAGTGATTAGATTTTAAATGCAAAGACTTGGACACTAATGAAAATCATTTCTTACTTAAAGTCGATATGCAAGTTATTCAGGGTGGATTTTTCCCCCAAATCTACTCGAGAGGTCAGGAGGTCACGACGTCTAAAGGGCCGTCTCTAGACAGACTGAATACACCTGAAGTAACACAAAAGGTGTAGGTGGGGTAAAAAGGTGAGGATTTTCTCTACTAGAGTCGAATCGTCCCTGCTACATGCGTGCCGTGTTCCGCCCGGTATCCCTGCGTCGTATCAGTGATATGAGGTAAACCATACGAGTACCCTAGATTGCTACAGACACAGTACTTGGTTCTAGTGGTCACTTCTTGTTTCCCGTGATATCTGCCCCCACAGGGGTCAGTCTGAAAATCAGTAGGTGCATATGAAATGATAGTTGGGGAAGGGAAAGAGGGGGTTGACGTTTACAGACAGAGCCAGCGGCGGAAGACAATGCACTTATTAAAAAAAACAATACAAAAAATAATACTTAAATTATTCAGTACAAAAGAAGATGAAATGTAGCTGAAGATAATACTTCACCCTGCATGCTCACACAGTCGCAGCACTGTGAAATGGTTACACTTTTGTACTGTCTTATTATTATTTGGATCGCCTGCCCAGTGAAAATCACAGCGTCTTTAAGAGGGGGCTCAACACTACCTTTAGAATTGAACCTTGCGCCCACACTAGGCTTGCCCTACATACATCCAGTAGTCCAAAAAAGCAATCCCACACACACATTAAAATAATCCCACCCTCCATTTTGCCCATTAAACCATGCTAGAAATGTAAGACCTCGTCATATCCCTATAAATCCCCCACCCACGTGCGCACACACCCACCCACCCCATGTTTCTAAAACTCCCTCCTAGCCTTTTCTCCCTTGTCTGTCTTTCAAACATTGATTTAAGATGATTTATTTATTTTTTTTTTTTATTTTTATTTTTTTTTAAATAGCATGTCCACGATTACAAAAGGGACGTGCTGCTTGATCAGACCGGGACGCTTCATCCTTTATCAAAAAGGAGCAGGATCAAAAAGTGCTCGACTGGACTCTTTTTCAAGCTGAAGAAGAAGAAGAGGAAAAAGACAAAGAAAGGAAAGAGGCACAGCAGAGTCCTATGAGCTGGTGTGTGCTGAGAGGCACTCGCGCATATACGCATGGCGCCCTCTTGTGAGCAACCCTTGGCTCTTCTTTCCAAGGGTGAATGGAGGAAGGAAAAGAAAAAAAAAAAAAACAAGGTGGGTGATCTGGCATAGGAGGAAGGGGGGAAAAAAGCATGCCCCCGACCCATCCTCTTTCCCCCTGTACTGTGTACCCCGAAGTGTCACCCGCCACCCCCCTGGTAAAGGTTACATACGGTATTGTACATATAGATATTCTTATAAATATATATGGCCCTTATTGAAGGAGAATGTGAGCATTTCACATTGACATAAAAGTACCATAATCTCTATACAGCTAAGTGGAAAGTGTTACCAGTGAAACAGAGCAGGCAGCAGTTTCGTCTTTGTGTCGCACGAGGAAAGAAAGAAAGAAAAAAGATTTGCCATAATTCCAAAATGTCCACCTCCAACGCATTATTGCTGCCCCTCTAGATAAAATTCTCCTGTACACCTTTACACATTTTACCTGAGTAATACTTTAAATCTTGTAACAGACAATGTTTTGGGTCCCCCCCTCCTTTCCCCAGGTACTTACTCCCTGCTAGTTCTATCTTAAAGTTATCTTACACTGTTAAAACATGATCATTGGGTAGAGCGAGGGATAAAGAAATGAAAAAAAAAAAAAAAAAAGTTCACTGCTACTCTATTTTTGCTTCATGATGTTCTATCGGAGAACAGAGCCGTCTCTACATCACTACGAAAGAGGAAAAATAATTACTCCATGCAAAGTTCCTTCCAAAAACAGGAAATGAATTTGAAAGTACTTTTTTTTTTTTTTTTAAATTGAAAAAAAAAATTGCATTTCGTTTTGACCTCATCGGCCAGCGGGGGTGAAATTTCATATTTTCATACATGGTAACAAGATCATTATTATGAAAACACAAATAAGCATTACAAAAATAATAATAAAATAGAACTAAATAATAATAATTATTAATAATAATAATAATAATAATAACAACAACAATGATACAAAAGACAACGAGTATAAGCAGAAGCTCTGCAGCCGGATCAGTTGTAGCTTTGGCTTTGTGGGCTTTTGGTGTCGCTCACGCTGGCCAGAAGGCTGCTGTACCCTGAGAATTGCTCCATGTCCGCGCCCGAGTCTGTACCGTACACCAAAGGCCTATGCCCACCTTTAAACTGCCCCCCAAACGCCTGAGCAAAGTTCTCGATCTGATACGAGCCTTTGGCTGGGAGCATTGAGAAGCCAGTGGCGTCGTTTTTGGAGCCGTGACCGTCTTTCTGGCCGCTGAGGTCAGTGGTTGGAGCCGGGAGCTGGTAGACGCTAGAGTTGGGGGTGTGTGGAGGAGCAGGAGGAGAGTCAGTGTGTTGTTTCTCCAGCTGTTCCGTTAGCTCTTGGGATGGGGTGAGCTGCTGCTGCTGTTGTTGCTGCGGTTGGGGCTGCTGGGAATGCTGAGAGTGCGCCGTGGGCTCCAGGCCACTCAGATGGAATCCCTGCGAAGGCGACGAGCTCCCCAACAAGCCAAAGTGTGGTTTTGGCACAGACGAATTGAGCGTTGGAGAGGAGGAGGAGGAGGAGGCTGGGAGGCCGAAGGAGAACTCCAGAGGGGAGGTGGTGTACATGGAGAAAGAAGCTACAGCGCTGGATGAGGAACAGGGCGAGGAGGAGGAAGGCGTCGGCCCGAATACAAAGCCGCCACTGTGACTCGTCCTCTCAAGAGCCTGCAGGAGGAAGCGGGAGTACTCGTGCATTAAGGACGTCTTGTCTCCACCCCCCGGGTTACTCTCGGCACCCATTGGGTCAACGCCCTCGGCCGTACCCTGCTCCAATTCCACAGGATGCGGGTCGGATATGTCAAAGGTCACGTCGGGCTTGTGGCCATAGTGTTCCAGCAGGCTTTGCAGCACATCATCTGAGATTCCGGACTTGTCCGGTTTGATGTCAGCCAGAGGCGACGAGTCAAGGAGTCCCAACGAGGAGTCTCCATCCATCACTCCAGACACGATGCCCTGAACAACAACCGGATGGGGTTGCAGTTGGCCGACACCCACGTCATAGCCAGAAGCTCCGCCCTCTATCCCGCCGTTGCTGGCTGCATGCAGGTAGCGCCGCTTCTTCAGGAACTGCATGGCATCGTCATAGTTGGCGCTGTTGTTGTTGTTGTTGCTGCTGCTGCTACTTTGTCCTGCTTTGTGGCTCTGGAGGAGGCCCAACTCATCCATCCCAGCGTCGCCAGTCAGCTCCATGCCGCCAGGCTTGGACTGGGCGTTCTTCTCCAACCCTTTCCTGTGGCCTTTTTTAAAAGGCATTTTGGGTGCTGGCATGGGTTCTCCGTGCATGCTGGGCCCTGGATGGGATGCTGATGTTGAAGACTGTAGTGAGAGTACATGGTTATCCACAGTGTTAAAATCGTGCAGGCCGTACTCCTCTGTCCCCTGACTGTGCGAGGGCCCCGACGTCCTCTTGCGTTTGCCACCCTCGCCACCGGTCTTGGACTTGCCTCGTTTGCGGCCTGGCGTGGTCACGGTTCCCTGAGTGATTGCGTAGCTGCCATGCCCGCCGTGGGCATCCCTGCCCAGCTCGAGCTCGACCCCATCTAAATCCTTCTTTATGCCGTCTCCGCACGTCCGCTTGTGCTTCAACAACCGGTCAGTCCTGGAAAAATACTGCGAGAACCACAAAGCTATTAAGAAATATGAATAAATACGCCGCCACCATTTATCTATTTGTGAGTGGCACTTTCTGACCAATCAGAATCAAGAACAATGCATTTTGGTATAACCAAGCTTAATAGCATTTCGGTAAGACGAGTTTATCGGTCGGAGCCTTTACCTGTTGGCAGGTGTCACACTTGTATGGCTTTTCTCCACTGTGTGTTCGTTTGTGTCTCTCCATGTGGTATTTCTGAATGAAGCGCATGTTACACTGGTCACAGCTAAACGGCTTCTCTCCTGGACAGGAAATGAGGAAGGAAGTAATTAGGACCAGATTTTTTTTTTTAGGACCAGAGTAAAGGAGAAGGTGGCGTATTTACCGCTGTGTATTTTCTCGTGTCTCTGCAGGAGGTATTTCTGAATGAAGCTCATGTTACACTGATTACACCGGAACGGCCTTTCACCTGGAGTAAACAGAACAGACGTGGGTGGGAGCGTGTTAAACACGTGTGGTTATAATGCCCAGAAAAAGACATCCATATGACTTAAAAATTTACTTCACCGCCACAGTATCAGTAAAGACCACCATGTCTTCGTTCATTCATTGTCTGTACAACTTGAATTTTATTGGGGTGAACAGCTCACCAGTCTGATGTAGGGCCACACACACACACGCGCACGCACACAACCATTCACACCTATTGAGAGCAGTCTAAAAGAGACAGCTTTGCCTAAATTGCATGTGGGAGGAAACTGGAGTACCCAAAGGAAAACCTTCACAAGCACGTGACCATGCAAACTCCACAGAGAAATGCCCTCGCCAACTACAGGACTTAAACCCAGGACCTTTTCGCTGTGAGGTAAAAGTGCTAAGCACTACGCACCCATGCCAACCACCACTACATATTAATTTCCTGTTTTTGTAAAACACTGGGCTACAGAATATTGTGTGTATGGCTTAAATGTATTACATACACACAAAACCCAGTAACCCAGTGTTTTACAAAAACAGCAAATTAATATAATTATAATATAGAGCTGCTTGTTTACTTGCGCTGGACAAAACAGACCAATGAGTTCACGTCACGACTGCTAACCATTGGTTACTAGCACGGGCTGAACCAATGGTTAGCAGTAGTGACATGAACTCGTTGGTCCGTTTTGTCCAGCGCAAGTAAACAAGCAGATCTATTCAGCGAGCAACATTTTAGGTGATTAAAAAAAAGGAGCAACTATGGCAGCGATTTGGAGGAAACGGGTGTAAATGGTGACCTATTTGAATCAGAGAAGAAGGAGTCTCTTAGGGAGACAGTGAGACGTCACATTCCAGTGACTCTAAAGAAAAGAACGCTGCCAGAGATGAGCGTGATGGTAAATCCAAAAATGCTTACGCAGCTAACGTTTTGCCGACTTTAATCAGTTGGTTGAGGAACATAAATGTTTACCGCGATTTCTGCGCTTGTTGTTTTCACAGCTCAGCACTGGCCGATAATGCGTTGTGATGCATGGGGTCAGTGACGCAGCCCAGCCAATCCAACGAGTTGACATCACTACCAGGCAGAAACAGCCAATCAGGAAGGCAACGTGTCTGAGCATGCCCAGTGTTGCAGCACTCACACGTACTTTGACAAGGGACAAGGAATGATGTCGCCAGAAAGGAACCTCTGATGTCATACGTGATCATTTTAAAGAGCTAATAACACTAATTCACCACAGGCATCCTTTAATTAAAATGTGTAAAATTTAATTCGGTCAAAATTATTGTCACTAGTTACCACACAGCAATAATGCACTGAGTCCCCGACAACTTTACGCACACAAATGGAAAATGTCCCTAAAAATTCCTGTTAAACCAGTGTTCCATGCCTTTAACACGTGCATACTTGAGCATAACTGCCTCGGAGGACGACTCACTCACAGTTGCCCGTCCCACGCTTGACATGTTTTTAACGAGACTTTCGGCTCATTTCTTAAACAAAAGCATGAGGGTGAAAAAATTTAAATACAAGAACGGTCCATGAGGACACCCCATTAGAGGTTCATTTATTCAAGCAAATGAAGTGTTAGTGTTTGAAAGTAAATAATGATTATAACTCAGCTGCTTTGCATTAAAGATAAGAAAAGTGTCTGAGAACATTACACAACTGTAGCATGTGTCATAAAAAAATTCTAGTGGGAATAAAAAACAAGGAATCTGGAGATATAGGGGGTACAGTAGGGGTACAGTTCTGTGCTAGTGATCAGGTCAAGAGTTCAAACAGATTTAATATATGAATTATCAGGCTCTCTTTTTTAATCGCAGTACCACCGACTTAAACCTAAAAATGATGATTGATATATCTGCATTAAAACATGCACTTTGCCTTTCTTTAATACACAGTGCTTATGTTGGGCAGCGTCGGCTATATAAGAGGAATAAACACCACACCAGAATGTAATTCTTAAAACTGGGACCAATAACCGTACTGCGCACTAACCCGTGTGTATGAGGACGTGTCTGCGGAGATGGTAGGAGCTGCGAAAGGCTGCGCTGCAGTGCTCGCAGATGTGCGGTTTGGAGCTGGGAGACACCGTCCCTCCATCAGGATCCAGCATCATAGACTAAAAGAGGTAGGAGAGGGTTAATCAGCAACGTGTATCGCTCACAACACAAACAAACCTGCAGGATGAACTGATGGGTTTAATTCTGGAGGAAAACTTTTATTAAGGATTTATTTTCTTTAGAAATCACGTAAGACCAACAGCAAAAAAAAAACAGCAGAAGAAAGAACAGAATCAGTAATGAGGAAATAATCCTCAAATAAAAAAGGAGCGAGAAAGGAAAAAGACACATGGAAAGACGGTAGAGTAAGGGGGCATAAAATAAAGGGCAAAGAAAGAAAGAAAGCCAGAGAGAACAGAAAGAAAGAAAATATACAAGAGTAAAAAGCAGCAAATAAAGGTGACAACAAAAGAAAGGGAAAAAACTGAAAGAAAAGAAAACAATATGAAAGGACAAACGGAAGCACAAATGGAAAAAGAGAAAGACAGCAGAAGAGGAAAAGAAAAAGTAAAAGCAAAATAAAAATGAAAGCGAAAGAATGGGAATGAGTGAAAGAAAAAGTAGCGAAATGAAATAAAAAGAGAGAGAGACAGACAGGTAGGGAGACAGATGGGTAGGCAGCCAGACAGAGATACATAGTCAGATAGGTGGATAGACTGACAGCCAGACAGACAAAGGTAGATAGACAGACAGCCAGAGGTATGTAGACAGACAGGTAGGCAGACAGACTGATATACAGACAGACAGTTAGATTGCCAGACTCACAGGTAGGTAGACAGACAGGTAGACAAATAGATAGACAGACACAGATATTTGTAATTGGAGGAGGACCCTTATTAAAGTATGCACTCACTCACTACATACAGCACAAGGAATCCGCTTCCACTTGTGATTCTGTACGTCTAAGATACTCTGTCTACACTCACACATACTCGTCCGCTCTGTTCGGCACAACCCACGTTTATAAAAGCTGATTTCATCTCATTCTGACTCTTTGCTTCTAAACATGGTCTGGGCAGCCCAATCCAGTGCATGACTCCGGGGTGCTTATTTAAACCAGTGAATCAGTGCTGGAAGAACCCGAGGAAGAACGCAACACAAACATGACCATGCTGAAAACCTTCATCTGCGTCAGTGCTGTCCGTCCGTCTCCAGCTACAGGACGTCACTTCATCACTGACTTCGAAACACACAGAGAGATTTGATTGGATTTCTGTGTTAGGATTGATTTTTGTAATTATATTTCTATTTGTAGTGTAAATGTGTGTGAAAGCAGCAGTTTGGTAGAAATGATATTTTCAGCGTTATATACAGGTATTTTCCCGTATTTTTAATCTTTGGCTCAGGAAAACTATTTAAAAACTTAGTAAATTATAAAAAGAGAGATTGTATGTGATGTGGATATGGGTCGATACTCAGGGCTTTTAAGATCAGTGTGGATGCTGGAAAAGGAAAAGTGGTATGTGGTCTCTAACGCCTGCATCTCATGGAGCGGCGAATGTTGACAAACCTAGCGAATTCTGGGTTCACCAACTTTTCCAATGAATGTTGACGTTTATCGCCGATTAGCAAAAGGAAATGAAAGAAAAACATAGATAGACAGAGAGACGGATAGGTAGGTAGGCAGGCAGACAGATCGGTAGCGGAAGTGTTCGCGAACATTATCGACTGTTAGCAAATGTTAGCAACGTTTGCAATGATTAGAAAACGTGCTGCTGCCCCCTTTGAGGAAGAATGTTTTGTCAATTAAAGAGGAGGAAAAAGAATCACTGATGACCCTCCCCGGAATTGTTTTCACATCCAAAAAGAATTTTAGCAACCCATGTTACAACCGTTTTACAAACATTGGTGGAAAAATAAACTCACAACGAAAATCTGAGCTTGTTCAAAATTACTTTGCGACCCGTAAAAAACTGCTAGCGAACTGTTTAGCAATCTCTCACGAACCCTGACGAAACCGACCGTCAGCATTCGCCGCTGCGTGAGATACTAGCTCAATAATGACCATGTTAAGTTTTATTATTTAAATATGCATCCACAGTGGGGGAGGGAAAAATAATCAACTGCAATCAATCCTGAGAAGAAATGCAAATAAAGATTTGTGTGGTCAGGAGGACAGGTGGACTGACAGATGCGTGAGAGACTCTGCGTGTGTGTGTGTGGGTGTGTGTGCTGGTGAAGTGCGGGGGGGTTGACATTGGCGATGAGGCAGGGAATCAGACAAAACCCTAAATTAAATATTCTCTGCCTTTATGATATTGATATAATCTATTAAACAACAAATAGTAGAGTAATACATCAAATAAAATGGTGCACATCTGGATTGAGTATAAATAAAGCAAAACTAAGATCTTAATCATTCCAACATAATTTGTCTTCCTTTGAATTTCAAAACAAACAAACAAATAAAAAAAGAATAAGCTCTAGTGCACATGAACCTTTGATTCTCCTCGTTTCCGTCGCCTCTTGCCCTCCTGTCCGTCACCATTTGACCTCCGACCTTTCCTCCCTGAGGAGTCCTTTCCCAGCCTCCCCGACAGCTGCGGGATAACAAAAGAGAAGAAGAGAGCAAAAAGAAAAGATTAACATACATCATGATGGAGAAAAAAAAAAGAGGTCTGTTTACATGTGAAGTGGCCCTGGAGCAGTTCGTTTATTTTATATAAAAAAAAAAAAAAAAAAAACAACCCTTGACATGCAGTAACACTGCAGTTCTGTACATCACGCCACATTACGATTCGAGGATGACCTAACTGGCATCAAGAAAATTAGTGTGTGTGAGAGAGAGAGGCAGAAGGCTGGGTAATAAACTTTTATTTACAGCCCCTGTATCTTTCCCCTGAGAACACATGTGACGTCCCGGAGCCTGGCCACCATGTATGGAGAAGGGCGCCTGGATTATTCAGCAGCTGCGAGCAGAAGGATGTGGCTTCCATCTCCAACACTGAATAATCACACGGCTCGTCCCGAATAACAAAGACGTGCAGAAATTAATGATGCCCATCTCAGTCTGCCTTTCACACCACTGATCTGTTATATACTCTCACTCACAGGCTTCACCCCACGCCTCGGGACAAACACTGAGATACACACGCAGGCACACACACACACCTGGAGACAGACAGAGACACAGACACACACACACACAGAGACACAGACGCACACACAGACAGGCGCGCGCGCGCACACAGACAGGCGCGCGCGCGCACACAGACA
>JBCNYH010000003.1:18597695-18610748 GCA_039654325.1 Tandanus tandanus
TTAAATTTCCTGTTGATTATTCAGTTATTCATCTTAAAGCATATTATTCGTTTAGTCTGATGAATTATTCAGTGCGTGGAGTTTAAAGGAAGGGATGGGGATGTAGTTATGGGAGTAAGAATGTAAACTCAGTCATACTGATGAATCCTGGGAGCTGAAAAGGAAAAGGACTGGCATGGTGCAGTGTGTTCATGGCGTGTTGTTTTATATCCTGACCCCTAAATGATGACAGTGTCATGGAGCGAAGGGTTTTGAAGATGAAGAGCGATGGTGTAAATCTTATCTCTCGTTATTTATTTTCTTTCTCTTTCTGTCTGTCTGCGAACGCGTTTATCGTCTGTGCGCAAACATGATGTCACGACAGCAGAATAAATTTCATCTCATCAGCCTGCTCTGAGCATCCGATTCTTCTTTTAACACCATTCCAATCATGTTATTATTATTATTATTATTATTATTATTATTATTATTATAAAATATGTTTCATGTTTAAAACCATAATGATGATGATGATGATGATGAATAACCAAATACAGTTCATGAATGTGTGGCACAGTGGTGTAGTGGTCAGAACAGCCGCCTCACAGCAAGAAGGTCCTGGGTTCGAGTCCCGGGCGGAGTTTTGTGAGGAGTTCTCCCCATGCTTGTGTGGGTTTCATTATTATGCAAATAATTATTATATGTTTCATTATTATTATTATTATTATTGTTATTATTATTATTATTATTATGACTTAACATAGTGGCACAGTGGCATAGTGGTTATCACGTCCGCCTCACAGCAAGAAGGCCCCGGGTTCGAGTCCCAGGTTCGGGCATTTCTCTGTTTGGAGTTTGCATGTTCTCCCTGTGCTTGCGTGGGTTTCCTCCAGGTACTCTAGTTTCCTCCCACAGTCCAAAGACATGCACATTAGGCTATTTGGCTGTTCCAAATCGCCCCTGTGTGTGTGTGTGTTGCCCTGTGATGGACTGGTGAGCCGTTGCTGGTGTACCCAGCCTTCCCCCAGTGTCGGTTGTGATAAGCGCCAGCCTCCCCACGAACCGAGTAAAATTAAACGGCTCGTCAAATGAGTGAGTGATAGAGAGAGAGAGTCATTTACGTTGCATTTTTAAGGGTTTCTTTTGATTCCCACTGGCCAGTCAGTGTGAAGGAAAATCCAAGAGAGAGAGAGAAAATCCAAGAGAGAGAGAAACGTAACACACACATAGGTGTGTGTTACGTTTGTTTTGTGTGTGTGTGTGTGTGTGTGTGTGTGTGTGTGTGTGTGTGATGGAAGACATTAATGACGATCTCGTTTGTCTCAGTCTCGTCAGACCCCTGAGGGCGAGTTCTTGCCGTTAGACCAGTGTGAGTTGGACGTGGGATTTGGGACGGGAGCTGATCAGCTCTTCCTCGTCTCTCCTCTGACCATCTGCCACGAGATCAATCCCAAGAGCCCCTTCTTCGACCTCTCGCAGAGATCGCTCATGAACGAGCAGTTTGAGATAGTCGTCATCTTAGAGGGCATCGTTGAGACCACTGGTAAGATCTCACATCCTTTTTGATATCCTTTCTTCCTTTCCTTACGTTCTTTCTTCTTTTCTTTCTTTCTTCCTTTCATTCTTACTTCCTTTCTTTCTTCCTTCCTTCCTTTGTTTCATTCTCTCTTTCTTCCTTTTTTCTTCCTTCCTTTCTTTCCTTCTTTCTTCCCTCCTTCCTTTCTTTCTCTCTGTCTTCCTTTTCCTGCTTTCCTTTCATTCTGTCTTTCTTCCTTCTTTCATTTGTTTCATTCTCTCTTTCTTCCTTTTTTCTTCCTTCCTTCCTTTCTTCCTTTCTTTCTTTCTTTCTTTCTTTCTTTCTTTCTTCCCTCCTTCCTTTCTTTCTCTCTGTCTTTCTTCCTTCCTTCCTTCCTTTCTTTCTTTCTTTCTTTCTTTCTTCCTTCCTTCCTTTCATTCTCTCTTTCTTCCTTCCTTTCTTTCTTGCTTTCTTTCTTTCTTTCATTCATTCTTTCTTTCTTTCCTTATTCCTTTCATTCTTTCTTCCTTTTTTCTTCCTTCCTTTCATTCTCTCTTTCTTTCTTCCTTCCTTCCTTTCTTTCTTCCTCACTTTCATTCTTTCTTTCTTCCTTCCTTCCTTTAATTCTTTCTTTTCTTTTTTCTTCCTTCCTTTCATTCTCTCTCTTTCTTCCTTCCTTCCTTCCTTCCTTTATTTCTTTCTTTTCTTTTTTCTTCCTTCCTTTCATTCTCTCTCTCTTCCTTCCTTCCTTCCTTCCTTTCTTTCTTTCTTTCTTTCTTCCTTTCATTCCCTCTGTCTTTCTTCCTTTTTTCTTCCTTCCTTTCTTTCTTTGTTCCTTTTTTTTCTTTCTTTCTTCTTTCCTTTCATTTTTTCTTTCTTCCTTCTTTTCATTCTTTCTTTCTCTCTTTCTTTCATTCATTATTTCTTTCTTCCCTTTTTTCCTCCTTTCCCTTTCTTTCCTCAGTATGTCTCTTTCTCAACCACTTTATCTCTCTCTCTCTCTCTCTCTCTCTCACTCGCACGTCCCCTCTGATGGGTCTCTTAGCTGGAACATAGCATTGTCAGGCACTCATAAGTGATTATTGATCAGACCCTGAATAGAAATGTCAGACTGACTATTGTACACACTCTCAGGTCAGCCAGTCTGATTTCCTCGGATCATCACAGGATTTTTACTCTTCCTTGAAATGATTTTCCAGCCCTTCAGCACGGCTTCAGTTATATTGTGTTAGGAGCTTCATGAAAGACCGGGTTCTTTATATGGAGGAACATCGTCTTGTGATCATTATAATAATCTTTACATGTTTAAAACATTGTTGCTTAATAAAGTCTAATTTTAATTCTAAATCCATGGCCCGAATGCCAGAAATACTTATTTTCAGTCTTGATATGAAAGTATTTTCAGAGCTTTTGCATTATTTGATTTTATTTAATAATCTAAAATTGGGGGGGGGTTCAGAAAGGGGTGACACGGTGGAGTAGTGGTTCGATACCCGGGCTCGGGTGTTTCTGTGTGGAGTTCACATGTTCTCCCCATGCTTGCGTGTGTTTCCTCAGGGTACTCTGGTTTCCTCCCACAGTCCAAAGATATGTGCATTAGACGAATTGGCTGTTCCAAATTGCTCCTAGGTGTGAGTGTGAATGGTTGTGTGTGTGGTCTGATGCGCTGTTCAGGGTGTACCCCGCCCTCGCCCAGTGTCGGTTGTTATAGGCTCTAGCCTCCTTGCGACCCTTATAGAAGTAAGCGGTTCGGCGTGTGAGTGAGTAATTCGTAATTTTTTCTTAAACACTAATGGCCTACTCATAAAAGCACATTACACAAACTGGCATATAAATGTAAAGTACCTTTTTTTCACTCTTTTAAAAATGTTATATGCACTTCCTGTCACTGTCTTCCCCTTATCTGTCCCTCTCTCTCTCTCACAGCCTTCCTTTGTTTACTGCCTCCTTTATTCACTGACTTTTATTTCTTTGCAAAAGGCGGATGTATAATTTCCTTTCAACAGCCTGAAAGACTTCCTTTTACTTTCCAAAGACAAACAAAGTCTGGACTAATCGGTTTATTGACCAGTTTAAATTGGAAGTAAAATAGGTAAAATGTGAGAAATCGGATTTTGTGCTTTCAATCTGCTCGTGTTCATCCGAGGATATAAAGCACGCTGGCAGGGCTGAGTAACGATCGACTCGGCTCGTTTTATGAACCACTGAATATCTCACTTAGCTACTGGCTGAAGAATCACACATAGATCTCACACACACACACACACACACACACACACACACACACACATACGCTACATTCAGAGAGTGTAAATTAGTCTCCCAGCGATGGAGGCAACAGAAGAGAGCAATAAACACAGAGACGAATCATTATTTTGTTGCTTCTAACATTTCTGCCTCGTTTGTTTTGGGTTTTATTTATTTATTTATTTATTTATTTATTTTTTATAGGGCAAAATTTTAAATGTTTATAAAATGTGCCCAGCAAAAAACAATTTATTATATTATTAATCTCTTTATTGAACATGACAAGTGAATCATAAGTTACATTAACCTTACCGTATAAAATGATTATAATATATACACTGTTTATAAAACATTAATATATCGTCATATTTATATAATCATTATTATAAATATTTATTATTTCTAAATTACGTTTACATTTATGGCATTTAGAGCAACATTTTATCTCACGGCTAATCAACAGTGGCATATTGGTGGGACTGAGGTTTGAACCCCCAACCTTCTGATCAGTAACCCGGAGCCTAAACTACTGAGATACCACTGCCCTGTGTTTTATTATTTATTATTACAAATATTTACTATTTCTAATTTATTATTATTATTATTACTATTACTATTTATATTATTATTATTATTATTATTATTATTGTTATTGTTATTGTTATTATTATTATTAATTAATTTATTATTATATTACTATTTATATTATTATTATTATTATTGTTATTATTATTATTATTATTAATTTATTATTATTATATTACTATTTATATTATTGTTATTGTTATTATTATTATTATTATTATTATTATTATTATTATTATTAATCATTATTATTATTATTATTATTATTATTATTATCATTATTATTATTATTTACATGGCGTCATGTTGGCATAGTGGTTAGCCCTGGGATTTCTCTGTTTGGAGTTTGTAATGCCTCCCCATGCTTATGTGGGTTTCCTCCGGGTACTCTGGTTTCCTCCCACAGTCCAAAGACATGCAAATTAGGCTAATTGGCCGTTCCAAATTGCCCCCTCGGTGTGAGTGTGAGTGTAGTAGGATAATTAACCTGTATGAATAACATGCACATTTTGGTTATTTCTTACATTTGAGTACGGGTGTGCAAATCTTTTGCGCTCAGATATACTATGTACCTTATAACTTCCTGGATTGTTATTATTATTATACATTTACAGGATATTTATAATATATTAATATTATTGATTGCTATTACTGATGGCTATCAACATATATTAAATGCTACTTTATGCATCAATGTGCAAAAGTTTTCACCCCCTTATTGATATGCAGTGAACTAAATGTAAGGATTATTCCCTCTCTGCTTGTCTGTGTGTTTTAGGTATGACATGCCAGGCGCGCACCTCTTACACCGAGGACGAGGTGTTGTGGGGTCACCGCTTCTTGCCCGTCATGTCTCTAGAGGAGGGCTTTTTCCGCGTGGACTACTCACAGTTTCACAGTACGTTCGAAGTCCCTACGCCACCCTACAGCGTCAAAGAGCATGAGGAAAAGGGCTCACTTCCTTCTCCACTCGCCGTGCCACACCGCGACCGCGTCTTCTCTGTTAACTGCTTGGAGCTGGGGGACGAGCGACCCAGCCTCGGAGGTAGCGCCTCCTGCAGGCTGCCCAGCAAGCTGCAGAGGATGAGCTCGTCCGGGAAAGAGGAGCTGCCCAAGAAGGTTCTGCGTTTGAGCTCCCAATCCTCGGAGAAGGCATCCAGCACGGGCGACTTGCCTCTCAAACTGCAGCGAATGGGCTCCGGTCCTGGCCAATCAGACGACTTCCATCTCAAAGCCCTCAGGGTGGGCTTCGAACCCATGACCATGTCCACCGGAGACCTCCAGCAGAGAAGCCTTACCCCGATGCCATCACCCATCGCCCTGCCACACAGTCACGCCCCTCCACACACTCCTTTGCCCTCAGCTGGATCCAGAATGGAGGATAAACTACCTGCCAAGCTGAGGAGGATGAACGCTGACCGCTGAGGTCTTTGTTGCTGAGCTGGGATTTGACAAAATTTGGGTCCTGCATCAGCATAAAAGAACATCATCTAACATATGTAGAGCATATATAAAAGAGGCCACAGGTCATGGATGAACTGCAAATACAATCCTGACGAGAGATGGACGAGAGGAAGGACTGATTCATGCATGACCAGTTGGAGGTGTTTAGTCTTTTGGATGCGTGCTTCTTTGTATCTATTTCACACACTACGGGACTTTAGTTGGGACTCTACAGTTTATTATGGTCCGTTTGCACCAACAGGTCATGACCGATAAAGCAACGATAGATAAGATGTTACTCCTGTTAAATCACCCTCGAAAAGCAACAACAAAAGAAAATGTAAAAAATTAATCTCAGTTCTAAAATTCAGAATATGTCCCCACTGGATGCAGTATGAGGCAGATAAATAATGCATACAGAAAAATAGCTTAGGGAGAAGACAGACGTTCCTAAAAGGAAAACATTTTCTCTCCCGTTTTTTTCACACACAAGTTTGTTTTTGTTTCCAGGAAAGAAAAAATCGTGAACATTTTCGTTCATTCATGTATTTATTTGCCGAACCGATTAAGCCTAATAAGTCGCAGGGGGGCTGTACCCATCTCAGCCGACACTGAGCGAAGGTATGGTACACCCTGAACAGCCCACACTCACATCCACACCTAGGGGCAATATGAAACAGCCAATCAGACAAATGTGCATGAATTTGGACTGTGGGAGGAAACCGGAGTACCTGGAGGAAACCCACGCAAACACAGGGAAAAGGCTCATCGACAAGGTGCGCGACTATCAACCTGGAGATCGCAAGTTCGAATCCGGGTTGACGCCGCACCGGGAGTCCATGGGAGGTAATTGGCCGAGCTCTCACGGGAGGGAGGGATGGCATACGTTCACTTTCCTGTCACTCACAGCCAATCAGGGGTAAATCTATAATAATCTGTGAGTACATTTGTACAAGGGGGTGGATAGCGGTTTCCCTCTGAGTGTGTTAGGCCGTCTCATGCACAGCAGTTCGAAAATAGGCAGGTGGTAGCATTGCATATCACGGAGAGGGCATGTGTATGCCTACGCCACTCTCAGTTTGGTGGTGGTCATATGATAGGGAAGGAAATACTTGATGGGTGGGAATCAGATCCGACTAAAATTAGGGGAGAAAAGGAAGCACATGCACAGGGAGCACATGCAAACTCCACACAGAAACGCCTTCGCCAAGCCCGGGAAATCGAACCCTGGACCTTCTCGCTGTGAGGCAGGCATGCTAACCACAGGAAGAAGGTCCTGGGTTCGAGTCCCGGGCTCAGGCATTTCTCTGTGGAGTTGTTCTCCCTATACTTGTGTGGCTTTCCTCCGGGAACTCCGGTTTCCTCCCACAGTCCAAAGACATGCATGTTAGCCTAAATGGCTGTTCCGAATTGGCCATAGGTGTGGATGTGAGTGTGAATGGGTGTCTGTGTTGGCCCTGCGATGGTCTAGTGAGTTGTTTAGGGTGTACCCCACTTTCGCCTAGTGGCGGTTGAGATAGGAACAGCCTCCCTGCGACGTGGTAGGATTAAGTGGTTCGTCAAATGAGTGATGAGTGAGTGAGAGTAGACTAAGCAAGGATTTTAAAAGCTGCCTGAGAACCTCATGGACAGCTCATTGGAAAATCTTGGTGTTAACCGGCTATGAATAGAAGCTATACAGGGACCAACAGCAAAGTGCACATCATTAAATGCATTCTCTGTGAAAATGGCACACCGACGTTATTAATGACTATGTTGATAAATTATTACAGTAAACGAAATGACGGTGAACCCTAGACTAATCCAATCAAATGGCGTATAAATGTCACTGGATTTGACAACGGTCCCATAATAGCCATTTACCACACAACAAACACCAGTGAAGTCACTCGATACTTAAAACTGCTATCTATAGTGTAGCTATGAGCAAACTAGGAACTAGTGTTCTGTTCATGAGGTCTACTGTATAAATGAAACACATTTCAGGCTCTGTGAATGTTGTTCTTATTGGATGTGTGGCAAATATCACATACTGTATAAAGTCAATTTTACCTTCATCACAACACGGATGAAGGATTTTCATAAAGGATCTCAGTATCATGAGTTGATTAATGATTTATTATTTTCTTCTTCCTATATTGTGCTGCTTCTGTGTAATAACTCTGCAGTCCTAGAGCAGGTGGTAGTAATAATTGCAAAGCCCCGAGTGTTGGTGGAGTGAGAAAAAAGAAAGAAAGAAAGAAACAGGGCAGAATCATTTTCATGGTTTCTGAGTTGCTTGTTTTTGTTGTTCTAGAGTTTAGTTTTATGGCTATCAACTCCCATACAACTGAAACAACAAAGGAAATAGCGGTTACCATGGCATCAGCGTATGGTTTGCGGTTTTTTTGTTTGTTTGTTTGTTTGTTTGTTTGTTTGTTTGTTTGTTTTGCGCTTGTAAATGTGAACCTTATAACAAGCAAGCGGGGCATTTAGAGAGCACAGGACCCTTCCACCAGGCACAAATAGATTATTATAGCTTGGCATAGTTATAATGAAATGTCTCCCCCTAGTGGGGGATGAACATTGTGGTGCATATTAAAGAGAATAGGTATTTGGGGAATTTTTTTCGACATGATTCCATGTATGGATCACCTCCAAAATTTAATGATTTGTTACTTGTACTACACCCTACTGTAGAAAAAAATTTCATTCGAATCCAAGCATACATTTTTGAGTTATATTGCACACAAAAACAAACCAACAGAGGTGAAATCATTACCGAAAGATATTTACGTGTTGGTGCAGCGGACCCCGAGCACTCTGGCACGCACACATACACACACTAACACTACCAGCCATGTGTGCATGCAATTCCACTTCACCGTCTCTGTGTAGCACCGTCTCACATCCTGGTCAGTTAGTTTGGAAATGAATAAAATTATATTTAAGAGGCTTGTTTTGTGATCCTTATTTTGGTCTCGTAACTCAGCATCGTATCACTGTTTAAAAAAATTGATGTGGTAACTTTCATTAAGAAATAAAACACAATATCACACAATGCTGTCACAGAAAAATAATCGACCGACGGGGTGGTGTGATGCAGTCAGGCATCAATCCAGCTTATTGTTGTCAGTAAGTGAATTCTTTTTAAATAACATCAGGGATTGTGTCATTCATTTTATATCACAGTGATTGTCCGGTGATGACATTTTCAAACTTATTAATGCGCAACACTATTAATCCTACTGTTTAGTGGTTTTTTTAATGAGTAGGTGGGGAACACGGGGAGTGCAAACCTCAGCCAAGTCATAGAAAATAAGTACACAGCACCCCCTGCTGGGATTGCTGTACTGTTTAAACACCCCCTCGGGCCCCAAAGCTAAACCTCCAATTTGTTTTTTTTATCGATGAAAAGTAGTAATTCTCAATACATTTTGACATGTCATGTTCCTTGTGAGACATTTCAGAATTCTGGGGATTCCTTCAGGGAATTTCGCCATGGGATGTCTGTGGGAACTCAAAAATGCCACCAACATCATCACAATTTTCTGGGGGGGCTTAATGGAATCCCTTCTACAAATCCTGGGTACAGGCCTGAAAACCATTGATCGATGGAAGTGATAGGTTAAAAATTTTAATCGTAAATTTTTTTTAATTTGCTCCTATGCCGCCCACCCGGAGCTGCTCTTATGGAAAATGAATGAAAACCTTCCGACCAATCAGAATCAAGTATTCAACAGCGCTGAGGTATAAGGACATATTGACTACTAGGAATTATTCATTATTTGCAGCGGGGTGTAGTAACGAGTGTGAGGTATGTGAATCTGGATTCATCAGGATTTTAAGGGGTTAATACTCTGTAATGACACCGAATTTGTGATCCAAATGACCATACTGCCACACTTTTGATGTGCAGGTGCATTATCCATAGATGTAGGCTTGCATTCAACATCATTTGCTTTCACTATTTTTTCATGGACAGCTGATGTTTTATTCATGAAATATCAAGACAGAGCCGATGTTGCATGAATAAAACAATGTCGTGAAACAATTATATCGAGTCCAATTAGAAAAATATGAGATTCAAATGTCCTTGGAAATAATTGCGACAATGCTCTGAAACATCATGTCACGAGGAAATGTTACCTCGCATCGTTTTAAGATCAGTAAAACTATAAAGGCTATAAATGACCAAAGGAATCCAATGGTAGAGCAACTGTAATTACCCCCACCAGGAGGATCCTTTTACGCCTGGGTTGGTTGGTTTGTTTGTTCGTTTTTCTGTCTGTTTGTTTGTTTGTGTGCAATGTAACTCAAGAAGTTACGTACAGATTTTATTGCAATTTTTGTTTAGAGGAGGGTGTGCTGCAAGTAACAAACCATTAAATTTTAGGGGTGATCCGTGCATGGGATCATGTTGAAAAAAAAAAAAAACCCAGGAATTTCACGAAAAAATCCAGGAATTCCAGGGCAAAATATTCATCAGTTGCCCACTAGAGGGTGACATTTCATTATAACCATGTCAAGTTATAAAAACCTGCAGTCTGTCACCATTTGTGCCTGGCGGAGGTAGCTTGCACTCTATGAGTGCTCCTCTAGTTCTATGTACAATATAAACAATATGATGAAGTTCAGAAGTTGCTTCAGGAAGTCCCTATTACACGGCCTGTTCACGGCAGGCGCCTTTATTCCACCTTGACATCCTTTGTAAACATGCGAACATGGAATGAAGTTTTATTGTTGAAAGTGGAAAGTGAATCGCAGTGAAAGAAGCCACAGAGCTCAGCTGACATCTAGGTAATAGGGACGGCTGGCCTGGCGGGACAGGTGAGTGAGGTTTTGATGGCATTATTATTATGTGTAAGGTCCATTGCCAGGGGCTTTACAATTACCTGAGGAGACAGTTCACTGTTGCTTAAGCTAGCAAAAAACACCTCGTAGCTAGCAAAAACATTTTAACATTCAGCCACAATCATTATTTTGTAAGCCACGCTGGTATGCTCAGGGTATTTGTATTTTCAAGCTACGTCTTGTGTTATAGTTTACACAAGATGTCGACGCTCCAACGACGTGTAAGAAAATGACCCGTCACATCCGGAAACAACCAAAGTTGGTATAATGGGGTGGGGGGTGGGGAGACTTCTTAACTGCAAAATAGTGGAGTCACAAGATTTTTCCAGGCTAAGTAACATTCACTGATTAAAGGAATACAATTAAAATAAAAATCTAGACAAGTACAAATTTATTGCCATTTCTGCCATATGTACAGTACAGGACATAGACGAGACTAAAATACCACTTTCATTCACAGCACTTGGCAGACGCCTTTATCCAGAGTGACTTACACTTCAGGGTTAAGGGTGTTGCTCAAGGGCCCAACAGTGACAGCTTGGTGGCACTGGGACTTGCCCCAGTTCGCCCAGACTCATAAGGTAAACATAAGTACATGAGGAAAAAAACGGTTAAAAACAAAATAACGTGAATAGTGCAACCAGCTTAACAGATGTGGCAGTAGGTGCAGTGAGCAATTTGCAAAGTAATGCTTCATCCAAAGGATGAGTAATGAGCAGATGTAGTGAAATGATATGAAGTGACAAGTGCCTGATTATCTAAGAAAAGCTTCTGAGGGATTGCAGTAACAGTCGGAGTTATTTTGTAGGTGGGAGAGAAAACTCAGTTCAGCTTCCTGTCAGCTTGGTGTATAAGGCTGTTTGCCAGGTTGGTGGAGCTCGCTCGGTGGTACCTTGTGATGTGAATCGGTTGTGTGTGTGTGTCGGTCTGGGGAGCTGTTCAGGGTGTACCCCGCCTTCACCCAGTGGCTCCAGCCTTCCCAAGACCCTGGCAGGATTAAGCGGTTCAGCAAATTAATGAGTGAGTGAGTGATATCATAATGAAATGTCTCCCCCTAGTGGGCATCTGATGAACATTTTTGGTCCTCATTCACTCATTTGCCGAACCAGTTTATCCTATTGAATCCCATCTCAGGAAACAGCGGGCAAAGGCGGGGTACACTCTGAACAGCTCACCAGGCCATCGCAGGCCAAACACACTGTAACGTCGGTGCAGGTGATGAGGCCTAGCCGTAGGCTCCGGAGCATCAGGAATAGGCGACTGGAGGGATTTCTACACTGCAGCTTTATTTAGCTGATTATACTGTCGACCATATAAAGCCAGGTCTCCCGGCGCTACTGATACCGTTCACATATAAACAACAAAAAAGAACAGGTGAATTACCTCCTGCTTGTGTATTTTTATGTGTAGCATAAAAAATGGAGACTGGATGTGTAACATATTTAGAGGAGCACACCATTACAGCGCGACACAGTATAAAACGCCTTGTGGCGTAAACCAGCATTACGGCTGTACTCGGACTGCTACAACACACACATATGCACAACTAATAACACACACACCTTGGGGCAATTTGGAAGAGGGAATTCACCTACTGGCATGTTTTTGGATTGTGGGAGGAAACCGGAGTACCCGGAGGAAACCCACGCAAGCACAAGAACATGCAGACTCCACAGAGGAATGCCCTCACCGAGCACGGGATTCGACCCTAAGACCTTTCTTGCTATGAGGCAGATGTGCTAACCACTACTCCACCGCGCCTTCCCGGGTATCTTTTAGGATTTGGGAATGTTTTTCAACATGTTTCCGTGCACATTCAAAATTTGATGTTTTTTTTTTTTTACTTGTTCCACACCCCACTCTAGAAAAAAATGCAAACCTGTCCAGGTAAAGGTTAGATTGGATTTCCTAAACATCGCCAGTAATTGCAGATCCAGTGCAGGAACGGAGGTGGAGGCAATTTCGATATCATTCACTACAGAAGATGAATTCAGGGGATCGGGGGGGGAATAACGTTGTTTTAATCTACATGATACAGTAGTTCATTAAATTTCATGGTGTGCCAAGAACAACATCAACAGTTTCCAGTGTTTGCGAATGAAACACATTCTGGTTTATCTCATATTTATTCAAATGTATCTTCTGAGCCAGGAAAATGCTGGTGATCTAATCCTCACCCACTGAGAAATAGAGCACATTTTCCTGCTTCTCTTAAGCCACAGCCAGCCACAAAGACGGTGCAGTTGGATTGGTTCCGATTTTGACCCCTGTGCGGTCTGGTGGTAATTCAGAGCTTCTGACTAGAGAGGAAAAATATGGTGATTATTGCTCGGTGAGGCATTATAAGGTTAGAGGGTGAAAAAAGTGCAGCTGATGCTGTTACAGTCATTATACCAGGAAGGGGGGGGGGGGGGGGGGGGGATGTCAAAGAAAAAAAACACTTTAGCAAA
>JBCNYH010000003.1:18683025-18693939 GCA_039654325.1 Tandanus tandanus
CCCCCCCCCCCCCCCCCCCCCCCCCCCCCCCCCCCCCCCCCCCCCCCCCCCCCCCCCCCCCCCCCCCCCCTCCCACTAATCATTGTACTCATTACATAATTAGTCAATTAATAATAATAATAAAAACACTTTTACACTAATATAGCACCTAATGCAGACTCAACACCGGAAAATATTATTTTACCTTCAAATAGCAGGAAGTTTTTCTCCAGTATTGTCCTGGCCTATAGATCATCATGGTGTTTATCCCAGACTGTGTCCTAAACTAATCCGAATATACTATAATAAGCAACCATTTGCATTGCATTTACATTACATGACGTCATAATGTGAGATTCATATGGCCTATACTGACCCGACAATACATTATTGCTGAATAGTGACGTCATTTTATAAATATCTTTTGATATTAAGTAATTAATAAATTATATACATTTTTCAAATAATACAGTGCAATTTTTGGTTGCACAATATACAGATATGTGAACAAAAAGAAATAACACAGACCTTTAAAAACACTTTAAAATGATGCTAAAACCATGTAAATATGTTCATTATTAAGGACCTCTGAAGTTCAATAATTCATCGTGAACCTTGTCCTCCTGTGATTATAAAACAATAGAAATCTGTGACTGTAATCTGACTTGTTTATAGATTTGGCCAGAATAAATGACTGAACCCCATCATCACATTATGGTGTTTTTTCCTTACATTTTGACCACCATTAATGTTTAACAGTGATATAATGATGGAATAGCACTCGTCATTCCTGGTTAAATATAACTACCCTCCCTCTAAATGTCTGATTTTGATTCAATTTAATAAACCAGATGAATAATAAATATATTTATATGTACACCTAATTTTTATGTATGTACTGTTAGGAGACACATACCTACAATATATGATTTTAAGAAGTCTCCAGCAGAAGTATATTGTAAAATAATATTTAAAAGAAGAGGAAGAACAACAAAGTAATGCAGTATTATAGTAAAATTGTAATAACTTTATTTTGCACTATGAATAGAGATTGTGATAGTGTGATACCCAGGATTTTCTATCAGACAAAAAAAAGTTAGTTAATCCACAATTAATTACAAAATATTGTGCCAACATACATTTTTATATCTAAAGAGATTTGATTATATTCATTATTATTCATTACTTTATTTGCCAAATTTCTTTATACTACCTGGTCATAGGGAGGCTTGAGCCTAACTCAGCCAACTCTAGGTGAAGGCATGGTACACCCTGAATAGCTCGGAAGTCCATTGCAGGGCCAACACACACACACACATAGGGGCAATTTGAAACAGCCATTTATCTTAATGTGCATATCTTTGGACTGTGGGAGGAAACAGATGTTTCATGAGATCACAGCCAACTATTATATTATATTATATAATAATAATTAATTATTTAATATAATAATAAAAAAATGAATAAAAAATTATAACCACTGAAAATTGCTTTGGTATAGGTAGGTAAAATTATTTATTATTATTATTATTGTTATTACTATAAATTTAAGCAGTTTGAGAATTTTATTCTTATATGCTTTATATCTTATACTACAATGAATTTAATCTATCAGCTTAATCTGGCAACCCTGAACGTGTTACGAAACTGTGGATGCCTGATAGTCTGAGTGGGTTGAATTGATCCGATTAAAGAATTACAGCATTAAAAACTATTTCAGAAAATAATCAGCGTTAGAAAGTTGTTTTCGAAAGGTGAACGAGCCGTGATGGTGAAAGGGGGACAGAAATGAATCCAATGTTTTAAAACATTTAAAAATCTCAATTCAAACATTTTAAATGAATATTTCTGGTATAATATTATGGGAGGCGTGGTGGCATAGTGGTTAACACATCCGCTTTACAGTAAGAAGGTCCTGGGTTCCAATCCCGGGCTGGGCTCAGGCATGTCTGTGTGGAGTCTGCATGTTATCCCCGTGTTCGTGTGGGTTTTCTCCGGGTACTCCAGTTTCCTCCTACAGTCCAATGACATGCACATTAGACTAATTGGCTGTTCCAAATTGCTTCTAGGTGTGAGTGTGAATTTTTGTGCGTGTTGGCCTTGCGATGGTCTGGCAAGCTGTTCAGGGTGTTCTCTGCCTTCGCCCAGTGTCAGCTGACAACCCTGAGTTTTCAGTGTAATTAGTTTAAAAAATTTTTTTTTTTTTTTGGATTTTTCCCCATTTTTCTCCCTAATTTAGTCGTTTCCAATTCCCACCTGTCAACTTTTAGCCTTCCCTATCACACGACCACCACCGACCAGGGAGGGGCGTAAGCAAGCACATGCAACTTGCGATCTCCGGGTTGATAGTCGTGCACCTTGTCGATGCGCCACTCAGGAGCCCATATTAGTTTAATTCTAATATCACAGCCTAAATGAAATATTTCTAACATAATAGTGGCACTGGGAAACTTTAGCTTACATAAATAACAATACAATAAACAAAGGAAAATAATAAGAAAGAAATATTAGCGTTATCAGCTAAATTAATTTTATAATAGAATTGTTTTCACTAATGCTTAATGTTACAAAACTGATGATCAAACCGCAGGGCCGAGAATGTGAGGAGGAGGTTTTGCATGAAAACATTGCAGGTTTGCATTTACGATTTAACAACTAACGTGAATCATGGGAAGCCGGAACGTAATTACGGAATCCTTTGCTAGTTCACACTTGTAAAACTAGAGAAAACGCAGAGATACACAATAAATATTCGAATATTACATCTTGAGAAGATTACATATTAACAGTACAGTTTATTTTCGAAGAGAAAGTGAACACAGTAATCAAACAACACACAGTTAAAGACTGTACACACTGTAGCGTTACTGCTGGAGAAGTTAATGATCAACCTACCTGTGGGTAAAGGTTCAGTAGGTGTGGTCCTTTTAAATACATGCTCACTCAAACACACACACACACACACACACACACACACACACACACACACACACACACACACCCCATACACCCAGTCATTAAAACAAATCGATCTGTGTGGGTTTACTTTGTGAAGTATTTACATACCTAATAACTAAAGGATAACTTTTAGCAGTAGATTTATAAATGATTGGATTTATATGCGTGTGAGGTCATACATCTTCCTTTGCAATGGAATGAACACTACTGAGAAATGGACTGGGGATCTTGGGTAAATATAGCAGTTGTTTTTTGTGTTGTTGTTTTTTTTGGTGTCCCCTTTTTTTTTTTTTTTTGCAGCCCTAATGCATTTTTTATTGATTTTATTTTTTATTGATTTTATTTACTTATTTTTTTGTAGGTTTAACCATTTTTCCCCTGAGATTTTTTATTGCACAATGGAAAGTGCACTCAAGAAATTCCAGAGTGAACAAAAGGGTGAACTGTTACACAGAGGGCTTTTTCATTAGAGTTGAGTGCTGTTTTTGTTTACTTGTGAACTTTTTTGTGCGTGCTTAAAAGACGACTGTGTTCAGACGCCTCTTAGAGGAATTGGGTTCCAATGTGGAAATATATATATATATTACAGTTATCTGAACAAATAAAAAAAAGTCCACAGCCTTATGCATTTGTTTGAACAATTCCTCAAACACTATCTTAAACCTTCTAATGCATTTTAAAGCAACAGGTACACTGTGTGGCCAAAAAAATCACGCTGTAATTTTTGTCAGACCGTCTTTAGCCTTGATTACCATCACCATGGCATTGTAGAGGCTCAGCAACATTAATGTGGCAAGAAAATGAAGTCAGCTGATGACCTGAATGTACTGAACGACCAGGTTTATCACATCAATGGACTTTTTCACTATATCCGTGCCATCAGGGGAAGAAAGAGTGGTTCAGGGAGCATGAGGGTGATTTTCACACATGAGTCCTGACCTTAACCCTATTGAAAGTGTTTGGGATGTGCTGGAGAAGACTTTATGGAGTGGTTCGATTTTCTCTTCATCAAGTCAAGATGTGGGAGAGAAATGAACCCACTGGATGAAAATAAATGTTGTTCAAGATTGTTTGAACGCCAGTTGCATGCTGTAATTAAGGCTAAAGGCGATCGAACAAAATATTAGGACAGGCAGTGTATCTAAATGTTTGAACTTGGGCCTCTGTTCCTTCAGATGAACCTGGATAAAGCCTCCAATCCCGCCCCTTGACACATCACAATGGAGACAGTGGTTATTGTGGCCATCGGTGTGTTGGCCACCATTTTCCTGGCATCATTTGTGGCACTGGTGGTCGTGTGTCGCCATCGTTATTGCCATCGACCCAACCTACTGCATCACTTCGAGTCCAAGTAAATACAGACACTTTGAGTAATTCTTATGAAGAAGCCATGTCCTTGAGTATGTCATCAAAAGCTATTAAAGTTTGTATATTCACTACAGTGCAATAGTTCTTCTGGCCCTCAAGCTTAAGTACCCAGTCTCCAAAGCTGTTGACGTCACTTTCAGTGCTCAAGCTTTATTTATTTCACCCCTCAGACCTACAGTGGATCTGATTGGCGCCATGGAGACTCAGAGCGAGCCATCCGAGATGGAGCTGGACGACGTGGTCATCACCAACCCACATATCGAAGCCATCCTGGAGAATGAGGAGTGGATCGAAGACGCCTCGTACGGCCTCTTCGCCATGTCCTTCTCTTCAGTCATAATGATAATTATACACAAGATCAGCATATCATCACATTTATCAGCCGTCTTCTCATCACAACGTTGATTGTCTGTGTCTGTCTTTCTCTGTCCCCAGTGGTCTAGTGTCTCACTGTATCTCCATCCTGAAGGTAATTTATGTTCTTCTGAAAAGACTAATCACTCATAGTTCTAATACTTCAAACCGTCTGTTTGCTGATTGGTTCACTCGAATTGATTGGCTTTATGTAGATATGCCACACGCTGACTGAGAAACTTGTTGCCATGACGATGGGCTCCGGAGCGAAGGTAAAAGCCCCTGCCAGCCTTAATGACATCATCACGGTGGCTAAACGCATCAGCCCCAGGTAAATAAGGAAATGGAAACTTTTCAGGTGGAAAGTGGTTACGCTTAGCCAAAATGGCCACTCTGGTCCCATTCCAGTTTGCTAGGTCTCTGTCCAAAAGTCAAGTTGCGATAACTGTATAATCTGGACACGGTTAAAATCAGATAGCTACAGCGAGCTGCCATGTACTTATGGAACCTCATTTCGGCTATGATACACTTCCAGTACCCTCTGGAAAAGTCAGTTACCGAACCCTCTATAAACTACGAGGAAATGTTTCTCGTGACGTGTTCCATTTGTAATGAAAGTCAGGATTTCTGAGTCCCCTGTTGGAAATCCGAGATGGTTGCACCATGCAGCATCAGAGTAAAAGCTGTAATACTACACTGCTTACTAAGATCTCTGTCTTATTTGTGTCACATTCTAACATGATAATAATGTCTAACTTGGCCAAAAATTGCTGGTATTGGTTTTCTGACTTCTTATACTGAAACAAGGGTAACCCAGACACCACTCGGTGATCATCATTAAATTGTTATGCTATTGGGAAGTTTTCAGGATAAAGGAATTTATGCTTTCACGTCGGCCTGGGTACTCCAATGAGAGAAATGTACCAATGTTAGACACTTCATTATTAACAATAAGAAAATTGTTTGATAAAAAGTTCGATAGGTACACCTAAATGCATTAATTGCAGACCGCCAATAAAGCGCGTAGAGTACGCAAAATTCAGGGTGCATGAACAACATAAACAGCAAGTCATACCCCTTAAAGTAAAATGAAAGGCAAGCCTTCCAAACTTTCCTTTTACACATGAACATACAGCTTGTATATTTTCATTATCAGGTGGTTTTTACTTACATTTTTGAAGTTAACCAGTTTGAAAAGGCTGCTGTTTCACTTTTGCGAGAGTGCGAAATCATGCGAATGAGACATGAATCTTACAGTTCATATAAGGCAAGTTAATGGCAATAATAAGAGTATTCAGATATTAATCTTGCAAATCAGGTGTAAACTAGTGAACTTCTGAATAAAGTAAAACTAGGCACATCTACAATTCATACGCGATTCCGTTTAAATACATTAAAACAAGCGTGCGCCCGTACATATAAAAGAAAAAATACCAAGCCATGTATGCATATGCAAATTAGTTCCGTATTGCCGGCTGACACTCAATGATCGTGTCACTTTTTTGCTACTCCCCCTGTGTGTGGAGTCATTGCTGTTTTTTTATCTCCACACGAAAAAAAAAATAAAAAATGAAACTGTGATTAAATAGAAACAGACAAACTATGCATGCAAGCTTGTATTAAGTTTGTATTTAATTTCCTTTTAATAAGGTATGGCTTTTTCAGCATCATGCAAACAGCCAATCATTTAACAGGCATAATGTTCGACTGCACCATTAGCATGCGATACAACAAAAACAGCGTGGCTTGAGAGAAAGAGCAGTGATTTCTGGGTATCTGGTGAACAGATCAGCGTTATCCACTGACACAAAAATGGTTTACTTCAAGTGATTTCATATCATATTGAAATTTGCTCACGCTGTTCAGTGAATCATTCACGATGTCTATCAGTGACAATCACAGGCTTTAAATGTTTATATTTTTAACTAATTTAGGTAACGATAATGCTATTATCAAGCTGAACGCACCGCCTGTGCTCACACACTCCGTGTTGTCATGATAACGTTGATATTAACATACTTAGTGATGTGCATTTTTGGTCATGCAGTGGGCTGTTTGGCAGTCATTCCTGCACACCATAGTTCCTTTTACAGATAGAATACATAAATGATCATTATTATTTATAAGTTGCTCAGAATTCATTTTTAAGCATGGAACATGATGGCTGTCCCGTGTCTGTACCACGTCACTGACTGGAGGCTGTTATGTATAGCTTGCGCATGATTGGCTTTTAGGTGTAGCTCTTATGTATAGCAACACGGAACAGGAACTAATTAAACGGATAATTATACTAACAAGACCGTTGATACAAATACACATAGCTAGTGAGAGGTGATGAACAGAAAACTCATTATGTGTTTGCTCCAGACCGAGTTCGAGAAACGCAGGGGAGCCACGCTACTCTTATAATGCCAGCTCCGGACACCTATCAATAGAGATAGAGAGAGAGAGAGAGAGAGAGAGAGAGAGAGAGCTCCGTCTTTAAGCAGTGCCTAAAACTTTATCCTAATTTATACATTTAAATTTGAGTTTAGAAACTTCTAGAAATAAAAATCTACAAACTTTCTTTTACATGGTTGAGGGTTTTAGAATTATAATAAAAATTGGAAAAAAATATGTTTATAGAAATGAGACACTTATAGAATCGCAATACAAATCGAATTGGCACCGAGGTATCATGATAATCACATCAGGTGGTCCATGGTGATCCCCATCCCTATTAACTGATATGAAATCTTTCTGCTATCACCCAGCTACAGCTCTGGTCATTCATTAAAGGTACAGTGTGTAACATGTTAGAGGATCTAATAGCAGAAATAAAAGTGGTTCCCTCTCATGGAGGCCGCCATCTTGCACAGCCATGTTTCTACAGTAGCCCATAACCATACAGGGTTCAAAAGGGAGGGATTGGGAATGAAAATTTAGTTAAATGCGATCTGGAATGTCACCAGGGTTGCCAGAAGACACTGCTAAAATCTTACAAACTGTACCTTTAATATGATTTTCTTTAATCATGAATTGTTTTCTCTGAATTTACAGGGTAGATGATGTCGTTCGGTCCATGTATCCCCCACTGGACCCAATCCTCCTTGATGCCAGGTAACTTTATTTCCTAATTAGTGTTTTAGTCATCTTACAGGTTAAAATCTCACTTTCGATTCTACTGGGAAGGCCGGAGCCTATCTCAGTCGGCACCGGGCGAAGGTGGGGTACACCCTGAACAGCTCATCAGACCATCGCGGGACCAAGACAAACACTCATAACGAGGGGCAATTTGGAACAGCAAAACGCGGTGGGAGGAAACCGGAGTACCCGGATGAAACCCACACAAGCATGGGGAGAACATGCAAACTTCATACAGAAAACGCCCGAACTTGAACCCAGGACCTTCTTGCAGTGAGGCGGACGTGCTAACCACTAGGCCACTGTGCCGCCCCGAGTAGAGCATTAGGATGAATATTCCCAGTGTTTGCACCATGCTTTCCTGCTCTCACAACATTCCCCAATATACTTTCAGGGCTACAGCATTACTGCTGTCCGTCAGTCACTTGGTGCTGGTGACTCGGAACGCCTGTCATATGTCTGGCAGCCTGGACTGGATCGACCAATCGCTGCACGCGGCTGAGGATCACATGGTGGTGCTCAGGGAGGCAGCCTTGGCATCAGAACCGGAGAGACAACTACCAGAAAGAGAGCAGTCCATCTGAATCACACACAAGCACACAAAGATTCACAGCAAATTGGGGACTGTGGCACAAAAAATCAAATACAGTCTACACCAATACTTAACAATAGCCCTTCTTGCACAAACTTCTTATCCTCCTTTTCTCTCCTTTTTTAATGTTACATTGCTTACAGCGACAGTTACAATCACTTTCTACTTTCTCACTATTCGTGTAAATGACTTGAAACAATCAGAGGCACTTGTACAATTCTTATGCATTTCTTTTTGATATTACGCTAGTCTTTAATCCTCCTAAATGACATTCGTATTAGAAGCCGGTGTTTTAGGCGCAGTACGTGCACAAACGTATCAAAATTCACGTTCTTGCCTCCAATCAGCCAAATGTTTGTACATAGTAAACATGAATCATGCAGATTTATGAAGGGCAGTATACACAAGTGTTGTTATATAGTTGTGTTGTAGAAAATGTTAGCTAGTTTAGAAATTAAGCACCCCAGTCGTCATTCAAAATATCATCATTATATTCTTGGACCATAGAGCAAAATTTGAATTCATGTTCAGGGATACCACCAGTCAACTGGTACAAACACACATACTAGGTTTTTATGGCCTGTAATCCTAAATCACATGAGATTTAAAGCCGTTCTAATTCCCAAACCTCGCCATGAGGCTCACACAACTAACAGATGCCAAAACAACCAGATTAAACATTAACAAAAAAGTCTTAAGCGGATACAAGTGCCTGAAATGAGTTTCCTTCGAAAAGTGTCTGGGGCTCAGCCTTAGAGATTGGGTGAGGAGCTCAGACATCCGGGGTGAGCTCAGGGTAGAGCTGCTGCTCCTCAGCATCGAAAGGAGTCAGTTGAGGTGGTTCGGGCATCTGATTAGGATGCTTCCTGGTCTCCTTCCTTTAAAGGTATTCCAGGCACGTCCAACTGGGAGGAGGCACCGAGGTAGACCCAGAACTCGCGGTAGCGATGTGGAGTGGGAATGCATTGGAGGAGGTAGAGAGTGGATGCCTTGGTTTCCATCCTAGAGCTGTCGCCGCCACAACCCGATCTCGGATAAGCCGAAGAAGATGGATGGATGGATGGAAAAAGCCTTAAGCGCTGCCAACACTGAGCACATGCTAGCACAGCATTGTAATTTGCTGTTTTATTATTTTTTTTAATTATTATTGCCATTGTGGAGAAAATATGACCCATCGTCTTTTGTAAATATGATTTGAATTCAATATCCCCCCCCCCAAAAAAAGTATATATTGTATGCATATCGACTGTCTTTGAGTTACATGTTTCTCTGCAGCCTTTCACTTTATTTTTTTTTGCTGTTTTTTTTTACTATTTTATTTCTTTTACTTCCAATACATTATTTACATTTAAATTAAAGTTTCATAGAGAAAAAAACATTTTATTCCAGTTTATTTGTGTTCTTACAGCAGATATGAGACACCAAATCTAAATTCTGGTTAGTAATCCAACTTTGGTACTTGTTTTTATTATTATTATTATTTATTTTTTTTTAATTCACATTATTTCCCAGGTCTGGAGTAAAGGGTTAGTGATAAAGAAAGGGGGAAAAAAGATGGAGAAAGAAAACAGGACAGTTCTGGCGGGTAAGAGAGAGGAACACGAAAGCCGTTGAGGAAATGAAGCACACCGTTGTCCCTGGCTCCTGGACATTTGGCTAAAATCAGTGGATACGTTTTTGTAAGGCACTAAAGTGACCACACTCAAAAGACGGACATATGTACGTACATACACACACACGCGCACACACACACACACTTACTCCAACACAGTCATTAGATTTTAAACTGTACATTAAAAAGGGGGTGATGTTACAAGAAAATTGTATTATTTCAAAAACAGACTACAAAAAAAAAAATCCTTTTAACAACATATGAAATTTCAACTGCTGGAGTAGTTCTGTGTCAGAAGTCTTTCAAACACTAGTTCAGTACAGGCCTTTGCTCTTTTTCAGGTTCAATTGCTGCAGTTCTGGCAAGGAGTTGTAATCTTTCCTCTTCATTCCCAAAACCACCTGCAAACAAACACAGCGCTTTACCTCTCATACTAGTTTACATTTCTAAACCGCAATGCCGAATTCACATTACATGGGTTGAATAACCTTAATTAGTATCACAGCAAGAAGGTCCTGGGTTCGGTTCCCGGGCTCGCATTTCTGTGTGGAGTTCGCATGTTCTCCCCATGCTTGTGTGGGTTTCCTCTGGGTACTCAGGTTTCCTCCCACAGTCCAAAGACATCCACATTAGGCTAACTTCTGTGAGTGTGAATGGTCGTGTGTATGTGTTGCCCTGTGATGGTCTGGCAAGTTGTCGAGGGTGTACCCCGCTTCTGCCCAGTGTTGGTTGAGATAGGCACCAGCCTTCCTATGACCCAATTAGGACTAAGCGGTTCAACAAGTGAGTGAGTGTATATAGTACACAGGAACGGCGCGATCTGATTGGTTTGTGATCTTGGGATAAGGGATTATCCACCTACCAAATGTGGGATAATGCTTGAATCAAAATTAAAATTCATGGTTTGTCACCGTCACTGATATATATA
>JBCNYH010000003.1:18746999-18757009 GCA_039654325.1 Tandanus tandanus
CCGAAACACCACACCAGGGAGGCGTTCGGGAGGCATTCTAATCAGATGCCCGAGCCACCTCAACTGGCTCCTCTCAAAGTGAAGGAGCACCGGTTCTACTCCGAGTTCCTCCCGTGACCATAGGTAAGGGTAGGAACGTAAATGCAATGTATTTATATTTCATTGTTTTATCCACTGTAAAAAAAAATTATGTGAAGCAGTTTATCAGATTTGTCAATAAACCAACAAAAATCTTTTTTTTTTTTTTCTTACACAAGTCAACTTTATTAGTCGCTCTGTGATGGTCTGGCGAGCTGTTCAGGGTATACCCCGCCTTCGCCCAGTGTCGGCTGAGACAGGCACCAGCCTCCCCCCGATCCTAATAGTAGGATTCGGCAAACTTCTTAAGTCAACTTCAATCTCACAGTCACAATCTAAGCACAAAACTAGAACTGTGAGTAAACTCACTACAGCCTGCAACATGATCTAACCATTGAATTATTGCCCCTTTAAAACATCAGACCCATTTTAACTTTTAGGTACCTCCAGCTAAGGGATTTCTTATTATAACAAAGACAAATATTTATGGGTATGTATTCGAATAATATTATACAGACAAGAGAGATGGGAAAATGAAATTAATGTGAACATACCACAGGATATGTGGGAAGGAATATGTACTGAAACACATCTGCTAACCAATTCGAACGTGTGGAGGGAATTTAGATGGAAGGTAATTATGAGGTTCACCTGAAATTGTGGCTAAATGTAGTACAACATTCAAGACGTCATTGAAGGAAGAACCAAAAAAAATAGCTCCTGCAAATATTCTTAACAACAGCCATTAAATGTATCACAATTAGTTTGGTTAAAGCACGACCCTCCAACATACAACATGAGGACAGAAAAAATAAAAGAAATATATCAGATGGAACAGGTAACATACTCTTTAAAGAACATGGAACAAGTGTCTGGACAGCACAATGGTAGAGATCAAGGGGAGAGCAGTCGCACAAACAGAATTTCAGTGTCCGTTAGTCATATTAAAACTTGGTTTAATGACTTGATGCTGCTTAATGCAGGACTATAGTAGGCAGGGATATATTCTGCTCACAGGCCATGCATGCACACACACACACACACAGTTACCCCTGGCTGCCTGGTCTCCAGGCCGCAGCCAAGACACAAACAAAGCCGAGCTCCAGAAGCCGTGAATAAGTAATGACCTCACGACCTGATCAGAGACTCAGAGATGACGAGTACTGAATGCATACCTGTTAAGATTAACATAATATATCTTACTATTAGAAGATTTCACGTGAATGCGTATAGGTGTGCATGTGTGAGAGAGAGAGAGAGCACGAGAGAGAGAGCACGAGAGAGAGCGAGAGATGTTTGATTGTGGGTGTGGAGGCACAAGGCTTCGGCTGCTCCCACACACCTAAATGGCTAACGTCAGCATTCCGGTGTTTCCAAGCTCGGAGTCAAAGCACAATACGCTCCATCTGACAATAAAGAACATAGACGGGGGCACTAAGTACGGCTTCCAGAGAGGAGCTGCGGGTCTTTCCAAAGGCTAGAAAACTTTTGGCATCCGAGAGAAAAACCTGGTCTATCACTTAATTAATCCATTTTAAAGAGAGTTTCAAAATCAAGTTCCAACAGAATTATGTTCATTATCATGGTTATTATAATAACAATAACTTCACTGTGCTTTAAATGTTTTTTAAAATCGGAATTGTCGGAAGGTGTTGATTATATTTGGATCAGCAAATGGAATCGAAAGGTCGCTGGTTCGAATCCCGAACCATCAGGAAAACTGTGTGGCGGCGGGGGGTGAGCTGCGCCTTCCCTTCCTCCACCCTCATGGCTGAAGTGCCCTTGAGCAAGGCACCGAACCCCCAACTGCTCTCTGGGTGCCCCCAATGTGTGTGGCAGCCCACTGCTCCGAGTGTGTGTGTGCTCACGTTGGATTGGTTAAATGCACAGGTAATAATTTCCCTTGCGGGATTAATACAGTATATCAAGAGGAAAAAAAATAAAAAATAATAATACAGTAAAGCTTCCTGTAAGTTTTTGTTTATTTATTATTTAATGAAGGCGTTTCCAGTGTCAGGGGTTTGTGACAGCCGGCAGATTATTTAATCACTTAAAATCATCGACATTACGTAGGGGTGATGTAACCTGACACAAACCGGAGGTACCATCACCACCTGGAACTGGGCTAATTTCCTAGAAGGCAACAAGACAGTCTTATTCAATTATTTAAGGATTCATTGGATAATTTATGGTCCTTAGTGTTTTAAAGGTCAGATATTACACATATTTGTGACCCGCTCCAGCATAATAGGGATTAAGTAGGAAATTTGACATTCTGCGATATAGATATATTTGGAAAGAGAACTGAAAATGCTTCAGAATGAGGTATAATACGTGATTATAGCATGAAAATGGACTGCGTAACATCACTTTGTCGCTAATCAGGAAACGCTCATTTTGAGAAAAGAGCAATTACAGTTCCAGAACCAGTCTCTGAATGTCCGCATTTGAAACTCCATAGCAACCAAACACTAAATGAATCCGGCTCTCGACCAATCAGTGCGATCTTCTTAGCGTCTTCCTAGCAACAGATGAGTTCTATTTACACCGAGTCATGTCTGTTTTGAGGCTTCTCATTGGTTTAGCGCTATATGATCGGGGGAATCCTTCTGGGATTCTGTAAGTAGGGAGAGGATTCTGGTAGTGAATATGGATCATAAGGAAATACCCTGAGCAACCACAAAAGCGGACTGAAAATCAGTGAAATAAGTGGATAGTTCTATTGTTTTACAACAACTTGGACATGGAACCCTTTCTTAAACAAGTATTTTAGCATGGATAGATTGTGTTTATGGATGTTTGAACTGGGTCATGTTGAAGATTATGCTTCGAAGGATGTATTTTTGGCGATATCGCATTTTCGTTCCTTTGGCTCTTACATTTGAAAGTTAAATGGATAAATGCAAATGTCCGGGACAAAATACAAAGCCCTAGAAAAGTTTGTTCACTCGATGGCAATCATACTCTGCATGAATAAGGACAGAGCCATACACGAGAAATGAATCAACAGGATGAGGTTTCAAGTACGGATGAGAAATGGCTATAAAAATCGGACAAAAATTGATGTCATTAAGGGTCATTCCATGTGAAATCACCGAATGCGTCCCAGGTGAACAACTAAGATTTGCATGAAGAATACATGGTATAAATTGTATACACAATGTTTGAAACCAAATTTTAGCTTCTTGTTTGTATTTAGTCAGTGACCTGAGCAGATTTTGGAATTTCTGGCGATTTCACACGGAATGACCCTTAATGAACTTTGGTTTAAATAACAAGAAAACCCTTTTAGGCAGCACCAGGTACTGCATAGGCACTACATCCACCTGAATTTGGAAAAGACAATTAGCCTGATGGGCATGTCTTAGGACTGTAGGAGGAAACCGGAGTACCCGGCGGAAGCCCACCCAAGCAAAGGTCTCCTGACAAAGGCAGGGTACACCCTGAACATCTTACCAGTCCATCACAGGGCCAACACACACACAAAACCATTCACACTAACACCTAGGGGCAATTTGGACCGGAGTAACCCAGAGGAAACGGCACAGAAACACCCTGACCGAGCCCGGGACTCAAACGCAGGACCTTCTTACCGTGAGGCAAACCCCAACCAGGTTAATTTTCCTTTCCCAGCTCTACTTAAACCAGTCAGTGAAATGTTATATAGCTTCATTCTACACTCTACGCAAATATACAGCTATGTAAATCATCCCGACACTCTCCGGGGAAAGTAAAAACAGTTCCTGCTTTGTCTTGGGGTTGAAATGTTTTCCAAAGAAATAAACCATCAGTGGAGATGCTCCAGTAACTTGCATTCCCAAAATCTCCCATAATGCTCTCTTTATATATATAAAAAAACAAACAGACTGCCCTACAATAAACACTAAAAACAACATATTTACACCTATAATATAGCCATTACACACAAAATACACTCAAGGAGAACCACCAGAACCCTGCAGCAGGACTGTACAGCTACACTGTACAGGGTATTTCCAAAATAACAAAATAAAAGTGTTTAAAATCTGTATCCAGGGAGTGTGTGTGCATGTGTGTCCACTGCATGGCCCTGGGAGATTATTATAAACTGAAATTCCACGGGTGCGCGCTTTAGCAACAGGTGCGCGCATCGCAACACCAAAAAAGAGTAGTGCTAGCTAAATGTTAAAGCTAATGTCATCCATGCAAGATAAAAATTATTCAAGCAAAAAAAACATTATGTGAAGTCGAGAAAACTGTTTTTTTAAATATTTGTGACAAAAGTGTTACTTAAAAGCCAACAAGATTACAAAATGTTTTGTATACTTGCAGATAATTTATTAATAAAAGGAAATAAATGTCTCTCAGACACATAAATAGGCTGTTGTTGTTTTTTTTAAAACAGCGTTGGTACTTACATGCTCCTCAGACACGTTAGCTCAGCTGTGCCAGGCCAGGCCAGCCATGCGGCGTTTGTGCATGTGCATGACACCTCAGTTTAAGAGAAAAGCCCTTTTAGGCAGAGTGTTAAATATACACGTGTGTGTGTGTGAGGCTGGGTATGACAAAAATATCTCTCTGTGGCTGTGGGCTTCCAGCTTTCCATCTGAAGAGGTCAAGGTTGTGTGTAAATAAGCTCAGCAGATACTATTAAACTATTTATGAGCTTGTTTGATGATTGCATGGTGTGTGTGTGTGTGTGTGTGTGTGTGTGTGTGTGTGTGTGTGTGTGTGTGTGTTTAGGGCAGTTTACATAAAACACTGTGTGTAATATACACACCATCAAGTGCCTTCCAGGAGACAAACCCACCGACAATGGACGTAACCCTCACTCATATGCTCCGCCGCTTAATCTTACTAGGGCGGCGGGGAGGCTGGAGCCTATTTCGGCCGACACTGCGCGAAGGTGGCGGAGGAACTCCTGAACAACTCGCCAGACCATCACAAAGCCAACACACACACAACCATTCACTCCCACCTAGGGTCAATTTGGAACCTCTCTTTGGGTTGTGAGAGGAAACCAGAGTACTTGGAGGAAACCCACGCAAGCACAGAGAGAACATGCAAACTCACACAGAAACGCCTGTGCCCGGGACTCGAACCCAGGACCTTCTTGCTGTGAGGCGGTTGTCCTACGCCACGTGGAACCGACCGTAGAAACCTCACTCACTCATTTGCCAAACCACTTACTCCTACCAGGGTCACAGAGAGGCTGGAGCCTATCTCAGCCTACATCGGGTGAAGGCGGGGTACAACCAGCTCGCCAGACCAACACACTCACACCTAGGGGCAATTTACAACAGCCAATTAGCCCAGTGTGCATATCTTTGGACTGTGGAAGGAAACTGGAGTGCCTGGAGGAGGAGAACATGCGAACACCACACAGAAACACCTGAGACTTGAACCCAGGACCTTCATCTTGTAAGGCGGACGTGCCAACCACTTCACCCCTGTGCTACCTACTTTAGAAACCTTGGAACATTGGATATTTAAGGCTCTTTATTGCATGCAATTGCAACTGGCTGTGTCCGAATACTCATACTTGCATACTATTGATACAGAAAACCCAGTACATAATATGTCCAAATACCCAGTATGCATATTATAGTAGTCGCTGTTCCCTGTTTCAACACATCTATTGAACTAATAATTGAATTGGTTGTCCCTTCCTGAGTTGATGTTGGGGTATTAAAGCAGGGAAAACACCAAAATGTACAGGATATAGACATTTATATTCATGGAATTTGGCAGACGCTCTTATCAAGAGCAACAGTTAACATTTTTATTCAACTGAGCAATAGAGGTTTAAGGGCCTTGCTCAAGGGCCCAAAAGTGGTGGTACTGGGAATTGAACCTAGAACCTTCAAATCAGTAACCCGTTGCCTTGACCACTGAGCCACCACTCCGGGACCCTAGCAGGGCATGTACTATGACCCTACGCATATAGTGTACCCTGGGTAAAGATGATTCATTCATTCATTTTCTAAGCAGCTTGATCCTAATTAGGGTCGCAGGGAGGCTGGCACCCATCTCAGCTAACTCTGGGCGAGGCCACTGCAGGGCCAACACACACACACAACCATTCGCACTCACACCTAGGGGTGATTTGGAACAGCCAATTAGCCTACTGCATGTTTTTGGACTGCGGGAGGAAACCAGAGTGTCCGGAGGATGCGGGAATCGAACCCAGGACCTTCTTGTTGTGAGGCGAACGTGCTAACCACTGCGCCACTGCGCCACCATGCTGTCTACTAAGATCAAACAGACATATTCTATATATTTATGGACATCCTGGGCCAGACACGCCCGGACAACAAGGTATATACAGTAAAGGTAGCTACTGCAATAAATACAGTACTCTGAAAACTTTTTAATTGTATTGGGGGAAAATTAAATATTGTAACAACAAAGACACAACAGATATCTGGAAAGACACGGGTACTGAAATCCTAGACAGCCTACAATACCATAAACATGGGCTGTTGTTTTTGAGAAGTGACCGTAACAGTTCAGTATCAAGTCCAGAAAACATGACAACAAAATCCCAACAACCGAACTGTGTGGTTGAACAACCAATCCATTTCATCCTGACACAAAGTTGCTCTCTTTGACATTTCGTAAAAGATATGAGACCTGACGCTGTTTACAGTCCAGTGGAAACACTTCAGTTGAGCAAGCATGATCTGAGCCTTTCGATAACACACACACACACACAAATACAACACTATAGAATTACCTAATACAGGATGACCCAATAAAACCTTCTACATTTCAAATATAAATAAAAAATAAATCATTAAAGATAATAAAATTATTATTTGCATCCTTGAAGCATACGCTCACGTCCCTGTCACTCACAGCAATCACCAGCCAATCGTGGGCGTCTGTTAGCTCATTCGTACGAGGGGGCGGATAGCGCTTTCCTTCCGAGTGTGTTAGGCCGCCCCCAAATACGCATACGCAGCAGTTTGTAAAGACGCGGGTGGCAGCAATGCATGTCATGGAGGGGGCATGTGCATGCTTATGCTCCTCCCTGGTTGGTGGTGGTCTTGTGATAGGGAAGGCAATACCTAAAAATTAGGGGTGAAAATGGGAAGAAAAAAATTTGGGGTCACCCTGTATTTGTACATGCCCCTGGGTCTGATTAAACCTTTATATTTACTTTTAAAATGTGGGAGTATTTTTATTTTTTTGGGGGGGTTCGTCACCCAGAGAGGAGTCGAAATGCCATAAAAGGAAGCGTTATCAATACAATACATGCCTTGCTTTAAGTTAAGTGTCCATGATGTCAGCATGGAATTCCTCTAACAGCAGATCTCGGAATGATGTAATAGTAAGAAAGACAGCTATTGTGTACAAACTTCACAGGATGAGTCAAATTTTCGACTCATAAAAAAGCTATGTGTTCATCGCTTCTTATTTTAATTAATACAACTGTATAAACTGTAGCTGGAAAATGACTTCACTGTTAATAACGTCTTTCAAAAGTGCAAACCTGAACAAACATTTTTTCCCCCATAGATATATAAAGAAATTCCGATTGCTGGAACAAACGGAAATTCCCTTAAAGTCGCAGTTCCTGCTTTGGGGCCTAAAACTCCCGGATTGTAGCCGTAACAATCTGAGCCAAACATACACGTACATATGCTACAACCAACTAGAGTGGAATTTAAACGTCACCTGTTCCAATTTTGTCTAGACCGCAGCGTTGAGCTTGATTCTGATTGGTCAGATGAAATACCTATTTAAAAAAAAAAAAGTACAAACTGCAGGGGTGACCCAATAAAACCTCCCATATTTAAAAGGTAAAAAAAAAAAAAAAAGATAAACAAATTACGATTCACTCACATTTTAATCCGCTTTATTTAATATGGTTTTTATTCATTATGTTTTAAAGATAATCCTTCAAATGGTGGCCGTCGTCGTCCATGCACACCTGGAGGTGATTTCTGAAGGGTGCCATGGTTCGACGGGTCGTGTCGGGTGGAACAGCCGCGTTCTCCTGCTGAATAGCAACCTTAAGGGATTAAAGAGTTTGACGTTGACAAGTATACACTCAAGAAAAAGTCACGAGGGGCGAGGTCAGGGGAGCCCGACATCCCCACGTAACGAGATCACCCGATCCCTCAGCACGTCCAATGATCTTCGAGTTCTTCAACATCAAGGTGTTCTAGTCAGGGTTGGGCTCCCACCAGACCTCAGCACGACTCTCCTGCCTTCATGTGTCATGTGTGCAAATCATAATTTGATTATATTTAACCTCTATATTAAATTTATCTATAAAATATGGGAGGGTTTTCTGGAATCACCCTGTATTAAAGCACTACTTGTATGGTTCACTATAAATGTAGCTGATAATCCTAAGGTATAAAAAAAATGGTGCTGTTTAATAAATAAAAGAATATATAACGGTTGATTAGTTGCTGCGAGATAAGAGGACTGAAACACTTCCGGACGTGCTGTTACTACGAAAAGAAACAACTTCAGAGTGTTAAGAAGGACTCCATGTACCGTCCAGATCACATCACTTCACATCACACTGTTGGTGATTCCTTTCCTGTAACAGCATGCCCCCAAGTGTGATATTCCTTCCACGTGATTTCCTTCCATGCGCATGTGTACGTGTATGTATGTGGGACGAGCCCAAGTCAGATCGACTTGCTTCCCATCATGCCCTTTCCTCTTCATGCTGGTTCACGTCGTGGCCCTCAGCTTCAATTCCATTCTGGTTTAAGGTTAAAGAAGCAGCCAAGAATGGATGAGATAAAGCCTGAGAAGCAGAGATGCGCTGAGCCGGACTGAACGCCAGAAATTGCTGCATGGAGAAAAAAATGGGGGGAAAAAAAACAACAAAAAAAATTATTTGAGAATTTCTGGGACACACACAGGGCAGCCAAGGGGTGGCAAATTTCCAAAAACTTTCCGTGAGAACTTTCTTCGGAGATATTCCAAGTTGGAAATGGGAATTTTCTGGAAATTTATTCAGTATGCGACTTTTTTCACACATGCATGCAAACATCTCTAATCTGAATTTCTCACACATTTTAGACGCTTGGTAAGTTAATTGATTTAATATTTGCTAGTAAAACTTTGGGAGCGTAGTGGTGGTTAGCACGTACGCCTCGCAGCAAGAAGGTTCTGGGATCGACGAGAGCTTGAGTGGGTTTCCTCCGGGTACTCCGGGTTTCCTCCCACAGTTCAAAACCATGTACAGTAGGCTAACTGGCTGTTCCAAATTGCCCCTAGGTGTGAGTCTGAGTTTGACTAGCCCAGAGTCGGCTGAAATAGGTTCCAGCCGCCCCTAGTAGGATTAGAGCAAATGAGTGAGTCTTTATTATTATCTGTGGTACGGTGGTGTAGTAGTTAGCACGTCCGCCTCACAGCAAGAAGGTCCTGGGTTCGAGTCCTGCAGAAATGAAATGGTGTTTCTGTGTGGAGTTTGCATGTTCTCCCTGTGCTCGCGTGGGTTTCCTCCCACACTCACATCCCCCCATGTAGAAAAAGCATCATATCTCCCCTTTAAAATCAAACCTGAGTCCCTGAATCTCCAAGACAGCTACGCGAGCCACCATGCTGCCCCTATCTTTTACTCGTTCCAATCATATTAATTGTTAATGAACCTGAATAGACAGTAGGGATATTAGATCCAGCTATGAGGAACACTCACGCTGAGCAGATCGTTCTCCGCCGCAGTCAGGCCCGGTAGCAGCTGTGTGCTGGCGTCTCGTCTAGCCCAGGCTGGATTATAGCGGACGGGGCTTTCTTTAGGCCAGTCCTCTTTACCAGGCAACCCAATCAGCCTTTAAATAAACATTGCAGGGCACAAAGACAAGATAATTAAAAAAAAAATACAGTCTGTGACTGATTCGAGCCTCAATTCAATGATTTTTAATGAAACATTAATTCTGTACTGACTCAAAGATCTTCTGAAGCTGCTGGAACTCTGAGTATCC
>JBCNYH010000003.1:18768123-18790393 GCA_039654325.1 Tandanus tandanus
TTCCCAGACCAGCACACATATGTCATTTTATATTATTTTATTTTATTTTTTGAATAATATAAAGATTTAGTCACTAGTTAAAGGCGGAGCTCCCGAAAGATAATTAATAATAGGTGTCTGAGGCTGGTTCTCCTGTGTTTCCTGCAGATATCCTCTTTACTACAGTCTGGACCAAAAGCAGGAAAGAGTAACAGTGGGTTGTTGTTTTTTCACTGCCTTTCACGAGCTGATTTCCGCGTTTATTTGTATCACGTCAACTTAATTATCCGTTTAACCCGTTCATGTCCCGTGCTCCCTTTAATGTTTGGTTCTTTGCTAAGCGAACGTTTGTCTGCCGCCCTGAGTTTGTGTGGGTTTTTTTTATTCCGTGAGAGCCTGAGCAGTGGTGTATGAGCCTCTATATTCCAACTTTTGTTTTTAATATTAAAGCTGGGTTTTGTTTTGTTTTTTTGCTGACATGGCAGCCTTATTGGGTTTCCTGTGGTGACAGAGACACAGGAGACCCATCCATGCCGAAATCTCCCAAACCATTGCTCATGCTCATTTGCAGCCCCGCAGTCTGTATCTCACCCGCATTAGTCTGCACCTCTTTAGGCAATAGCTGCTCGTAAGTGTTGAAGATTCCTGCATTCGAGATCACGATGGGAGCATGCACATGGACCTCCTCTTGTCCCTTCATCACACTCACCCCTGCAATCAAAACACACACACACATCTTCATATCACTAGGTAAAATATAATTTTCAACAATTTGCCCCAAAATCTACATATTTTAATATTCTATAAAGAAATTTTTTTTACCAAAACAAACAAACAAACAAACAAGATTTATATATTTTACTATTCAAATGGAACATATACATAATATTGACTCTTCAAGAGTCTAAGGCTTGAGGCAGTTATGCATAAAAGATTTATTATATGACACCATCATAAACATACAACGCAATGTTACGCGGTATTAGCCAAAAAGGACAATGGAGCCTGTAAATGTTTTTGATATTACCTATTGCTTGGTTGGAGGCGTTGAGCAGGATGCGGTTGACTGGTGCTCTGACAAGTACAGCTCCTCCTGCCTTCTCGATGATGGGGATCATGTTATAGGCAATCTGACTGGCACCACCTTTAGGGTACCAGGCACCAGGCAAGTAATGGCACACCAGCAAACTGTGCATGGAGAAACTGGCTTCTTTTGGGGCGTTTCCTATAAACACAACACACCACTGAGTAAAGCGTCTCCTCTGTGGTACTGTATTAGATGTAACAGGACATCATCAATTCAAATATAATTAGCTGTGGAGAGATTTTACATTTCTGCCAATGAGCTACAGGATCTCACCGTAGGTACCGAAGATGTAGCAAAGCACAGCTCTGAGTTCTTTATTCTCCGTTAGGCCGTTCACCACCTCGGCCAGGCTGCGTGAGCCATAAGCGATGAAATCGGACAGGCGACTAGCGAGCCCTGTATAAGCCAGGAACTTGGCCACTGGAGACGGAAGCAGCTTCAGCATCATCATCATCCACACGCTGTGGCCACAACTCTGGACAGGACATTACATTAAAAAAAAAAAAAAAAAAAAACTACCATCAGAATTGCTGTTACAGAATAATAAATCAACAACTCCTGACCAATCACAACAGAGAAATCAATCAGGGTGAATGGGTTTTGATGGTTAAAAAAGAAAACCCAGTGGCTCATAACTAGTATCAGTCAACACTCTTAATACCACGGTGCTGATCAGTGAATCATAAACACAGCATACTCAAGAGACTTGGAATTACACCAGACTGTTGGTGTGTGGTCATGTGGCAACGTAGGGGAGAAGTCAGTAGGGCAGCATGACCTCGGCCACTGAGTGCTATTGGGTAATAGATTTCACAATGATTTATGCAGTAGGCATCCAAGACCTTTTAACAATACAATACATCATTGCTATTGTACAGACCAACCCTTTCTACACTATTTATAAGAGGTGAAAAATATCAGGCATGAAAGCAGCTGTGGAAAGGAGGCCACATACGTGAAGGCTATTTGGGATAAAAGGTCATGGATACCCTTTCTAAAGCTATTAGCTTAATAATAGATAATTATATAGAGTTGTATAGACTTACGAGTTACTACAGTTTGTTTTCTTTTCATCTATATCATCTTACCATATGATATATATTGTTTTACAATTGTTATGTATGCTAATGTAGGACCAAACCAAACCGACGTCAAGTCGAGGTCTTTGCATGCCTCAGTTTACCCAAAGGGAGGGCAAACTTGTGCACGCAACTGTATACATGACACAAACAGCCAGTACATAAAGAGAAGACCTTATCCTTATTTCGCTGTTTTACGTCATCCAGTATGTCACTATATAAATGCTTATTGAAGTGGCATAGTAGTTAGCACGTCGGCCTCACAGCAAGAAGGTCCTGGGATCGAATCCCGCGCTCGGCTCGGGCGTTATTCTGTGCAGTTTGCATGGTCTCCCTGTGCTTGCGTGGGTTTCCTCCGGATACTCTGGTTTCCTCCCACACTCCCAAGACATGCACATTAGGCTAACTGGCTGTTTCAAATTGCCCCTAGGTGTGAGTCCGAATGGTTGTGTGAGTGTTGCCCTGCGATGGATTGGCGAGGCTGTTCAGGGTGTACCCCGCCCTCGCCAGAGTCGGCTGAGATAGGCGTCAGTTCCTCCCCGCGAACCTAGTAGGATTAAGCATTTCAGCAAATCAAGTTGTTCATCAAGTCGGTTGTATTGTGGATCTTCTTCTAATTCCTATTCTTCTTTCGGGTGACAAGTTTTACGCCGAATGCCCTTCCTGCCACCACCCTTCCCCACAGAGACCACACTAATGTTGTGTGACCCCAACAGCAGGGTTCGATTGTATTTCGGATCGCACTCACCTCAATCAATCTCAAACTCATCGATGGCCTTCTCCTCTCCCGGGAAACACTTCTTTAGTTCTTGGGGAAAACGGTCTTGGCCACTGTAAATGGGGTAGACGCGCCGGTTCTCCGGGGGACCCAGGACTACCTGGTCAAAAGGGTTTTCCAGTGGATCCCATTGCAGCTGGCCATTAGTCAGCTGATCCACGATGCAGCGGAACATCGCATTCTCCTGTAAATTACCAATGTAGTGGATCCCTGTAGAAGATACAGGCATGGGTGAGTTCATCACCGTGGTAACTTAAAGAAATACTCCATGAGGTTTTTTTTTTAACCTTTTCTTTAAGCACTCAGTCTGGAGTTTATGTATAATTACCAAAGAAACACATTTTGGAAATGATATTATGTAGGTTAGTATATAACACAAATTTCAGTGTCTTTACTCTTTTAAACATGGCAGGAGAAAGTCTCACCAGAGCATGAACGAAAATCTCTCATGGATTTACCTGCTTGTCAAACACTTGCCGAGATACCGGCATATAGCATCATGGTCACGTGACCACAAATGTTTGCCAACCAGGCACCACATTCCTGAGGGAAGAGATTGACTGAAAAATAGGCAACTGTTGTGAGTACTCGCAGACCATTTGGCTGAAAAAACGTTTCCCAGAGATTTTAAATATGTCCAAAACCCCTGGGCGAATGGAAGGGAAATCAGCGAATGGATGGTGGACATGGTGACTACTTGAGGACTATTTGCAGAATTTTGGCTGAATAAACGGCGAATGTGGTGAAGGTCGTCAACTGTTCCCAAGCCCAATGAGACAAACCAACACTTCCTTTTCTAACTAGAGTATTTAATCTACTAATACCTTTAATGTAACTGTTTACTGATGCAATTATAAACGGCATGCCCACCAATGTCAAACTCGAAGCCTTTCTCCGAAAAGGTGTGACAACATCCTCCAGCACGATCATGTTGTTCCAACACCAGGACCTTCTTTCCAACTTTGGAGAGCAGAACAGCAACGCCCAGCCCACCGATACCGCTGCCGATTACAATGGCGTCAAGGTCCTGGGGGACTCTACTGACCAGAAAACCTGTGGATAGGAGCAGAAATTTTAAGGTTGTGAGCATACAGATAGCATTACTGAAAACAAACCTTGCATGAATGTCGGGTGGACTGACACACCACCCCAACTCAGATCTCAGATCTCAGACCCCATCACTAAGATGTCAGTTACTGTTATATCAATTACGCAAATGCAATAAAATCAACCACCGGCACCATGGTACAGCATGTGCATGTGGGTATATTGGCTTCGCTACACTACCCCTGGGGGTTAATGAGTGTGTGAATGAGGCACGCAAACCAAATCAATATTATTCATTCTGCCTTCGCCATTACACTGGGCAAAGGCAGGGTACACTCTAAACAACTCACCACACCATCGCAGGGCAACAAACACACACACAACCATTCACACTCACACCCACACCTAGGGGCAATTTGGAAGAGCCAATTATCCTAACATGCATGTCTTTGGACTGTGGGAGAAAACAGGAGTACCCAGAGGAAACCCATGCAAGCGCAGGGAGAACATGCACACTCCCCATATAAACACCCGAGCCAAGCCTGGGACTTGAACCCACGAGCTTCCTGCTGTGAGGCAGACGTTCTAACCACTATGCCACCCACCCCCACCATTAACAGACTTATATTTATTACTGACGTTCTGCAATTATTAGACTGGTTGTGTGATAGATTAAACTAGGCGGCATGGCTCCATTGCAGAGCTAATATACATTATTACAGCATTTTGGACATTTGTACGGAAAAATGTGATTAAACTGGCGGGACGGTTGCGTAGTGGTTAGCACGTCCGGCTCATAGCAAGAAGGTCCTGGGTTCGATTCCCAGGCTCGCGAGGCTCTGTTCTTCCTGCGCTTGCGTAGGTTTGCTCTGGGTACTCCGGTTTTCTCCCAGAGTCCAAATTGCTCCTAGGCGCGCGTGTGTGTATTGTCCTGTGATGGTCCGGCGTTCAGGGTGTACCCCGCCTCCCAGTGTCGGCTGAGATTGGCTCCGGCCTCCAAGACACTAATAGGATTAAAAGGTTTGGCAAAAGAATGAATGACGCATTGAGGGAGAAAGTGGATTTAGTTGTTGTTGTCTGGTAAAAGTTTGATTTATGATAATTTATTGGTGCCTAACTTCCCTATATCTCTGTTGTTAGTTCCTAAAAGGGTTTGACATTTCCACCGAGTAATCTTAACCTTTAAACTTGAACAGAAAACAAATGCATGAAGGTAAAATAAAGCTCACACCTGCCCCTCAACCTCTCACCTTGTTTCAGCACTTTGTTTCTCTCCTTCTTATCCAGCTCCACTGGTCTGGGCGGCTCGCGCGTGTCAACACCAAAAGGATTCGGCCCAGAAGAACCAAAGACATATTTAAGGAATAATATCATGCACACAACTGCCAAGATTAATACCAAAGACACCCACATTTCTGAGAACTGTTGTCGCTGTTTACTCACACTAAAATCCGTGTCAGCTCTTATCACTGTTGCTTGTGTTTTCACTTCCGGGTTGTAGCTTCCTCTAGAGGGCGCTCGAGGCACAATTCAAAAAAGATGAAGGAATGGCTTGAACCCTAGAGTTAACTGGATGGGATGTAGTTTACCCTCCCAGTATTTTTTCTGGTACCCATTTATATTCCTGGGTGGACACACTTGTGATTAAGACCTTGCCCAGGGGGGTCCAAGCACGGTGGAGGTCTAACAGGGATTCGAACCCACAACCTCTCGATCATGAGCCCAGCACCGAACCCCTGTACACTGTAGTAACTTGCATGCGTTGCATTTTTTATTTATTTTTTTTTAAATTCCAAATTTCGAGGCGAATAAAACACCTGACGTTGGAACATGGAAAAATAAATGAGCTCAACAAAAAGAAGATGGGGGCAGTGGTGGCCCGGTGGTAGGGTGCTGGATTACTGATCCCAAGGTCGGGGGTTCAAGCCCCACTATCACCGGGTTGTCAACGTTTTCTGGATTTAAGCGTACGCCATTTTTCAGTAGGAATTCCACGCAAGTCTTTGTACATGAGGTCCCAGGTCATCACATTGGGTTCCACTTGTGTGAGCCATGAATAGAAGGCTAAAGCTGCAGTGTGTACAGACTCACCAAAACTAGAGTTAAAGCCTGGAAATATGTAGCTTTGTTCCAATAAATCTAGATTTCCAGAGGTAAACAGATAGTAGGGTCAGAGTTTGGCACCAACTGAATGAATCCATGGATACAGCTTGCAGGCTGGTGGGGGTGGTGTAATGGTGTGGGGAAGCCTTTTTTGCACACTTTGAGCTCTTTACTACGAACCAATCATCACATAAATGCCACAGCGTATTTGAGTATTGTTGCGAAGCATGTGCATCCTTTCATAGCTACAATTTACCCTCTTCTAATGGCTATGCCAGCATGACCTGGTCACACAGCCATGTCTCAAAGTGGTTTCATGAACATGACTACGAGTTCAGTGGTCTTAAGTGACATTCCAGGTCATCAAATCTGAAGATAACCAACCATATTTGCAGTGTGGTAGGATGGGAAATTTGCATGAAAGTGTTTGTGAAACATTTGGAATCACGTGATGCAATCATGTTAACATGGACCGAATCTCAAAGGAACACCTCTTGTGGAATCCAAGCAATGAAGAATTGACACGGTCTTGAAAGCAAACCGATTTTACCCAGTATCAGTGTAGTGTTTCTAAAGAAAGGGTCCGAGTGTAATACGCCGCCTCCCAGCTTCCAAAAAAAAAAAAAAGCCTTGATTACAGTGCGTAATAGCCATGGAACTGCTGCTTCAGTTGGTCAGGTAGAGGCTCAGCAACATTATATAGTAACAAAATGAAGTCACCTGAAGACCTGAATGTACTGAATGACCATCAGGGTTTTTCTTCCCCAAAAATGGACCCAAATATGGATGGAAATAAATGTCAAAACAACTTCATGGTAATTATATGCTGTAATCAAGGCTAAAGACAGTCCAACACAATATTAGAGTGGGCAACTCTTTTCTTGGCTGGGCGGTGTACCTCTGTTACTTTCTGAAATGAAAACGATTCCACAATTTAGAAAAGTCGCACTCACACCAACTTCTACTTTTATTCAGCACAAAATGTCGACAACACTTTCTTACTCCATCATGAAAAGCAAAAGATGGTTTTCTTTTTCACTCCCTTGTACAGTTGGTCAAGTCGTCTTCAGTTAAGTTTCCTCCATACAATCGGCAGAGAAACCCAAACATCAACTGCACCAGGTGTTCCTTTAGAACCGCATCAATTCAACACTATGGCTTTTATTCAACACTTTGCGTACACTGAACCTCACCAGAGAATACATTTCGCTGAACTAGTTTTCAGAGGTTTGGGTCCTTCTGTAGCAGTAAAACTTGATGAGGATTGTTATTAGATTGGACATAGACCGGATACAACCCCGACCAAAAAATAAAAACAGAACAAAAAACAAACAAACAAACAAACAAACAAACAAAAAAACATTGTATTCAGCTCTGCATTTAAATATTTATTTCAACCCTGCTCACAACCCCTGATGCGTCTCCACCTTTCCAACACACTTATTATTCATGCCATGCCAGTCGACCTCGTAGGATTAATCATTAGTTTATATCCATGATCTGGACTCCAAGCTGTTATTTATACAGTATTCTTGATATTTTGCTGTTATTTGTGTATTTACACAGGGCGTCTCTGTTGCCATTACAGTAAAATCACAGGCAGTTAGTGATAAAGCAGCGATCCAACAATTAGAAAAAAAAAAAAACCCAAAAGAATAATAAAAAATAATAATAATAATAATAAGAAGAAGAAATCTCTCCCTTACACTACATACGATATCAATTATTCAGTGACACTGTCATGGCGATTCGAGGAGGAAATTACAGACTGCAGCCCTTGGAATGTCCACTCTGGAGTAGCCTCATCTGCATTTTTTTTTCTCAGTTTCAGGCATTTTCTAGTGTTTTTGATTGCTTTGTTACAAACACCAAGCATGGAATACTGTTCTGTTTTTTTATTCTTCTTTTTTTCCTTTTCTTAAAATAAAAAAAAAAACAAAAAACAAAAAAAAACACTGGGCAGGCAAGGAGAAAAAACGGCTGGGTTGAGTCTCTTCACTGTCAGAGTGAGCATCGTTGGAGACGGCGTGTAGAAGCAGCGGCTATCACAGTCCACGATCACAACAGTGGTGATCATGGACAACCGGAAATAAAATACAGTGGCTTCAGACCCAAGTGCTGAGAGAGAATTTGAAAAAGAAAGGAGGGAAAAAAATTAAAAGGACCAGTCAAAAGTTGAATGGAAAAAAGGGAAAGAAAAAGAGAAGACAGCCTGACAGCAGTAGTGCAGGTCCAAAAGTTCAAAGTCCTGAAAAAAAAGAAAAAAATGGGCGGTGGCTTTTTCTTCCTAAACCTGGAAGTCCCTCCAGAGCATCAGTCGGGTGGGCAGTGCGTGACGTCAGTTCTTGGCTTTACTATGACGCAAGAAAGGGCTTTGTTGAGACAAGAGGGTCACTGCAGGACTAAACCGACCTGCAAAATCACAAAAAAAGCCCTACTTAGACCAAGAAGAATGTATTTATTCAAAACACTCAATTAAAATACTTCAATATTAACATTATGTTGCCATGGAAGCCAGTAAACAAGACAAACAAAGCAGACCAGTCGTACTACACTGCAAAGATATTGTAGTAACATCATACGGTATATAACGCTATTTTTACAAGGAGAAACCGTACTTTCTCAGGGCCCATGCTGGGGCACTTCCAATTGTACAGATAGTACTGTAGATTCCCGTCTCCGATACCAAACTTCAGCTTCTCCAGAAACGTCTTGTTCTCCATCAGGTCCAGTGCATTAAAAACATCAAATCCTTTCTGCAGGTGTAGACACAGAACGAGATGCAAAAAAAAACAGGAGACAGAATGAAAATGCTAAACACAAGCTAGCTTTAAGAGGACACGTCAACAAGAAAGAACCTCGTGTGCACGTGCACAACACGTAGCACGGTACATACTGACCGATTTGGCTAAGATGAGCGCGTCTCCCATCAGATCGATCAGAGGCGTAGTGGTGTGCACGTTGTAGAAAGAATACGCCGCCTTCAGACTGCGGTGCACCGGGTGGTTCATGATGGTGGACGGCAAGGTGTAAAAACTCAGGAAGTCTGTCACTTTCCCCTCAGGACTCTGGAGCAAGCAGTTATCGGAGTCAGGTTAGAATACATCGTTTAAGTAGCGTGGCAGTCAGAATGCAAGGTACCTTCCCCTAGTGGGTGTCTGATAAACATTCACATTATTTGCACTTATTGACCTTAATCATGTAAATCTATGCAAATCCACTTAAGATTTTATTACAGAGTCTGACAGATGATGATGCACAGGATACTTCAGGTAAAATTGGGAATAATTTTGGGCACAAAAATTGAGATATAGTAATTTTCACAAAATTAGCATTTCTGACCTTGATCTTTTATGGTTAATTCTTTTCTACACAACTATTGAGGTACCCTACATGTCTGGAGTAAAATAGAGCTGAACCCAATTTGAGATTATTATTATTCATTCATTCATTTTCTGAACCACTTAATCCTAATTTGGGTCGCGGTGAGGCTGGCGCCCATCTTAGCCGACTCTGGGCGAGGGCAGAGAGAGACATGGCCGGCCTTTGATAACACAGTTAGCTCTACTGGGGGGACAGCAGTGACAGACTTGGTGATAGTGGGGCTTGAACCCCGGACCTTCGGATCAGTAAACCAGCACCCTACCACCACCAAGTAACACTTCATTAGATTTCCTGGAGCCACAAATTTTTTTGGAAGCGTAGTATTACATCTGGGCCACCAGAGGGTGCTGCTTACTTTCTGTAATTTTTGGTTTGGTGGAGGTTTGAATGCTTCTAGTTTTTTTTTTTTTTTACGTTTTTTTTTACCCTGAGAATGTGAAGTTGCACCTTTAAAACAGCTTTACCACATGACTTATTTAGAGGAGTGAGTGCAATTCCTTTTAAGAGGTGATCATATTATTGTGGACCATCTCTATGTGCTCTTGGCTTTTGATACCAACATGACACCAACCACGAATGAAAAATTAATGAGTGCAATTACATTAACACTAACAACAGCGGTACAGTAAAACAGTTATCAGATTATTATTAAAGTGCTCATGCTAACAAATTTCAATATATTACAAATTTCTAGTATTAAAAAATCCAATATAGGAGCCCGAGGTTTGCCTTTTATAACACTAGCAAGCAAAGCTAAAAATACGCAAGCAAAATTAAAGTCATGCTCATGCTTCAAAGTTTTTCTCTGACTGACTGACGGCTTCCTTAGAGATATTAATGGCTTACCTCCACCAGGAAGGTGTCGATGATGTTCTCCTGGGGCAGGAGCCAGTGCTGCACTTCCTCCATGCTCATGAAAGGAGCCAGATGGAACTGCCGGAGATAATCCTGCAGCAGGCGGTGCACAGCCGGAATGTCCTTCACCGTCATCGGCCTCAAACCGCTGGTCTTCGGAGCCTGAGACAAACCCGTTGTGAAATATTATTTAAATCTTGAAGAAATATTTTATTCACACCCATTATTGTAAAGCACATAACCAACATACACTTATTATTGTGACGCAGCCCTGCTAACTAGGTAGCGAAGTAACTCTTCTGTCATAAATCAACACAATGCCATACCGTGGTCCCACAATGCATTAACGCCAGCTCCCCCTTGTGGTGACTATTCAGCTATGCTGGAGGAAATTATACGGTAAAGTCACGTATAAACTACATCACTGAAAAAGTCACCATCTTGGTGAGACTTCAGACGTCTTTACTGTTAAACGTTTCACTCTTATATCAAGAAAAGAAATGGGGGGGGGCTGGGGTACTGGGGACAGAAATAATTCCATCTGAGAGGTACATTTCATTCCAAAATCTCTGCCAAATTTCAGCTACGGAGGGCTGTTTTTATTTACATAAAAATTGTTTTCAAATTATTTCAATTGTTAATAAAAATGATTGGAAAAGTTATACGGCTTTAAGACCTTCTGACCTTCACTGGTGAAGTTTTCCAGGTTTTCATGCTTTGCCGGCTTCAAACCATACTACTCCGTATTCGGGTCTTACAAGAGTGCAAGGAGGTCTCACTAAGATTATTACTCAATCACGTGACCGATTAGCGTGTCTGGCTCACAGCTAGAAGGTCCTGGGTTCGATTCCCGTGCTCAAGCGTTTCTGTGGGGAGTTCGCCTGTTCTCCTTGTGCTTGCATGGGTTTCCTCCGGGTACTCTGGTTTCCTCCCAACAATCCAAAGACATGCACATTAGGCAAACTGGCTGTTCCAAATTGCCCCAGGTATGAATGCGAATGGTTGTGTGTATGTTGGCGAGCTGTTCACGGTGTGCCCTGCCTTCACATGTGTCGGCTGGGATAGACATCAGCCTCCTCCTGACCCTAGTAAGATTAAGCAGTTTGGCAAATGATGATGATGATGATGATGGAGATGTAGTGATTGTGAGTTTAGTATTTATAACACAGGTGAAGGAGCCAGAAATAAAAGTCGAGGTTTGATATGTGACCCAAAAGCAGATGGAGGGTTGGTGTGTACCTCTGGCAGCCGGTAGAGCTTCATAGTGCGTTGCATAGTCATGTTCCGACTCAGGTGTGAAAACTTCACTTCTATCAGCTTTCGTGGGTTCAGAGATCGGTGCCAGTATCTACAAAACCACACACACACACAATATGACATCAGTGTACAGTAGTAGTTTTAATCTTATTTTATTTAAGTCCCCCCCCCAACCATAAACATTAGCATTTCTGAAATACTCGTTTTAGGGATATCCCTAAAGTAGAAGTAAGCATGTGTGTGTGTTTACCTGCAGGTCCCCACAGGTTTGGGCAGTACCACCCCAGCAGTGTAGACAGCCTGGAAGATTCCCTGCAGGTTGACCCGTCTGGTGATCTCCCGGATCAGCACCGGAGCCACGCGTTTGGAGCGCAGCTTTTTATGCACACACAGGAAATTGATCTCCACCATCTTCTTCTCTCTGGGATGGGGGACGGATTGTTCCAAAAACCAGGCACACGAAAAGATCCGGTGATTTAGATGGACAAAGTTTAAGCTATTATTGCACTAACAAAACACATGACATCTTTTAAACTACAACGCTGGTGTTTGAACAGAAACATTTACCTGCCAAATAGCTACCGATATGAATACTAAACTTAGCGATATCAGGGAACAGAAATCAGAAGTGATTTGCTTGTGGAGAAGATAACACATTGATGAATTTTGACAGGATTTCACACAGAGCGGGGGTCAAGACCACCTGTGCCAAACCAAAGCTAGGAATGGTCGAGTTTGAGGAGGTTCGAGTCCAAGTCCGAGTTTAATCAAGCGCATGTCCGAACCATAAACGGACACAAGGGGGCAGCTCACACAAATACCTATAATATATATATAACATGTTGAACATTACAGAGGGTGAGCTTACATGTCGTAGATGCGGATGGTGGCTGGGATGGCACTGATGAAGCCCACAAGTTTATGGTTGGAGTTCACTCTTACACCACAGTGCCACTGGAGCAACCAGCCTGGAGGACGTAGCGCCCTGAATGAGAGAGAGAGAGAGAGAGACCCTGAGCAGGTAATACAGTGTTCCCAGTATAGGCTCCGAATCCTCTGGATCTGACTGGGATAAAATCCGTACTAAACAATATTCCTCCATTAAAGCAGAAGGAAACCAGTCTTTCTGAAAAGAGGTATACGATGCACATACCACAGCAGGAATTCAGGCGAATAGTCAAAGCGGAACATGTTGTCATCATCCTCTACGTAGTTCTCGTTCAGGAGAGTGTACAGCTCCTTTAACTAAAAGCAAGAGGAGCAGGAGAAAATAAAGACTAGTTAAGTACTCTGACACTGTTACACTTCTCCATAAATTACCATCAGGGATTAAAAAGGAATATAAAACTAAACCCGCGGACTGATACGTCCAGTGCATCCGGCGGCGAGGGGAATAATCACTGGGTGAATTATTGTTTTAGCATATACCACAAAGGAATTACTGCAAAGCAAACTAAAACAAGATTATAGTTTTTACGGAACATTTTTGAAGCATGCCGATGGTTACGCATGCTTACTTAACTTATTTAAAGTTTCAAAAAGTGATTTTTTTTGTTTGTTTGTTTGTTTTTTTACCCTGAAAATCGAGACAGCCATATTGCGTGAACTTAATTTTTTATTTTTTTTTTTGGGACGGAATTTTCTGGAATTTCTAGGATTTCAGAACCAGTGATCGTGGCAAGCCGCGAGTTAGTGTCTTCGACTAGGGTCCAGTCATTTAACTGAGTTTACGAGGTGGATGATGTCCATTCAAGAGATTTTCTGGCTTCTGATTGGTCGAAAGCCATCAAATAATTCGTGGTATTGCATTACTGCTATGGGATAACTGACTTATTTAATTATAGGAGTTGAATGATTATTGCAAAACTGGCATATGTAACACAGTAACTTGACTGAAATTATTTTGAGTGATTAAAAAAAAAACTATTATAGAATCCAGCTTTCGTACGACAATGGATTATTCAGTTTCGGAGGGAGTTATCCGCCTCAACCATAACAACCCGTCGACTGACTAATTCTCTACATCGTACCTTGCCTCATTCAATAATTGCTTACCATCCGGCACGACTGCGCTGTTCCCATGTAGCACATATTAATGATCTATATTGTTGGATTGAGTCGAGGACGTGACAGATTTCTCCTTTGTTGCATTCACAAAAAACATGCTCGGACATGCAGATTGCGTATTTGCAATGTGTAGGTCAGTCTAATTATGGTGTAGGAGAAAGTCTAGGCACAAGATCATTATTTCTGACTTGAAGATGTTTCAACAACCAAATACATAAGCACATCCGAACACACACACACAGCTAGTAATCCATCACATATCTTTGGGTTTTTATCAAGTCACACCTCCCTCCCATATAACACCAAGAGTGTGAACCGCATGATGTCTAAACAGCAGGAAACGGCACTATTCTCCATCACAGCTAGTCCACCCCTAGGATACACACCCACCCCTAGGAACTAATTAGTATTGGTAATTCTTCGTGTGTGTGTGTGTGTGTGTGTGTGAGAGTGTCTCACCACAGCAGAGTCGCCGAGGTCCAGTGTGTCCCAGCTGAAACCCTGAGGAAGGCTGTACGGCTCCTCCCGGATGTGATCTTTATCAGGCTCAATGGAGCCGTGCGTTGTCACCATCTCTCCTGCACAAGGAGCATCACGCAGAAGATTGTTCAAATAAAATAATGATGCCTCCCCATAAAAGTTACCACCTCTCCTCTTAAGACTGGAAAATATATTTCGCTGAAAAAGTACGGTTTCTCCTTGTAAAAACAGTATGTCTAGAAGCGTTTTATTTAGGGATGCAAATCCCCAGGGAACCCACGATACGATATCACAAAGCCCCAAAGTATCGTGATATCGTATCGCGGGGTCCCTGGGGATTCGCATCCCCAAATAAAACTCTTCTAGACATACTGTTACAACAAAATCCGGCAACATCAGGAGAACAGTGGTATAAATCAGAGCGACATCAAAATCAGCTGAAATATCGGAATATGATTGGCTCAGATCGTCATCATGATAATAAATAAGCCTAGAGTATACTTCAGGGGTGCCTGCTCCTGCTCCTGGAGATATACATTCCTGAAGACCTTCGCGCCGACCCTAATCATGCCCACCTGACCATCTAATCAAGGCTTAATACTTTGAAATGAAGACTTAAGACCTGATTAGATCTCACATGGGTCACATTAGGGTTAGAGATAAAGTCTTCAGGAAGGTAGATCTCCAGGAGCACGATTGGGCACCCCTGGTATACTGGATTATACCGAGTGTACCTAGTCTCGGGACAGGCTGAGTGTCCCAGAACTGGTAGCTACGACGTGAGGCCTCTTCCATGGTTTTGGCTGGTCCTGGTCCCACTGAGAAAAGCTCGATGGCTTTCTGAATCTCCTGAAGTTTACCAGCAGGGAGAGAGTTCACCTGGAGAAACAGGAAGAGAGCATATCAGAAAATCAGAAAAGCTTAGGCATGTCCAATTTTCATTTTAAAAATTAGAATTAAAAAAAAAAAAAAAAAAAAAGACGTTTAAGAGTCTGTTCTTACTTTGGCTAGCTGTTCCTGGGTGGCATCTTTTCCTGCAGATTTGTCCTTCTTTTTCTTCTGTTTCTTTTTCTTCTTCTTGGCCCCCGTGTCCACCTTCTCTCTGCAAACCAAACAAGCCGCATCCAGAAATGAACACTCGGACTGTGACACAGAATTTTAGATTTTAAATACAGTCAATACACACCAATACGCCAGTGTTCCAAACACAAGCGTGACACACTCAAAGAACACTGTTTACAACAGGATTAACCCGGCTGAGAAGGCTTCGAATTGATGAGGACAAACTTGACTGCCAATCAATTATGATGATGACCAGCAGTGCATTAATTGTATACTAAGGGTGTATTTACATATGCAGCACCTAGGGTCCACACCTAGGGGCAATTTGGAACAGCCAGTTGGCGGAACATGCATGTCTCTGGATTGCGACGATCTGGCGAGGTATTCAGGGTTCCAGAGTAACAATGGTATACAATTTAGAAAGAATGAGCGCAACATTGGGAGACATTCTGGACACATTCCTGGTACATTCGCACTTTTTATTTTTATACAATGTTGGCGACAACAGAACAAGATCAAAAAGATCAGCTAAAACACCGGACTAACATCAAAATATGATCAGCTCAAATCGGGGTCATGATCAGTATCGTGTGAGCTCACCTTTTCTACTCTCAGCCCAAAGTTACGCCTCTAACGCCACAGGAATTTGACGATGATTACAACTTTGGCTGTCAACTAAAAAAGTTTTTTCTTGTTATCACAGCTATAAACAGCCGTTCTATCACCAGTTTCTCTCCATTTCTTACTTTAATAAGATTTTAAAAGGCAGCTCATGTAGCTGAAGAACAATAAAACACATATCCCTCCAGCCTGAAGACTGAAAACTTCTAGAATTTTCTAAATAATAGACCTCCTAGACTCCTTTCTTATACTTAAATCAATATCTATTTACATAACCCTCTCATTAAATCAATGCCAATACAGTTTTATTGGTTAAATAAATAAGAGAATGTTTTAAAGAGGCCCACTCACTTACCAGTAAATTCAATTGTTAGTAAATGGGCCCCTTTAAGTCATTTATTATTATTAGATTACACAGATGGTCCATCATAAAGACCTGTGAAAGTCGAAACTTAAGAAACTAGTATATATATATTAGATTATTAATTTTAATAATTAATAATATTAATGCCAGAGATGCATTTACATAAACACCAGCAACACTTTTCGACCAATTGGATTCGAGAATTCATCAGAACTAGGTATGATGTAGGAAACAGCAACAGTTGTGTGTATGTTGTTGTTTTATATATATATATAAAAATGAATAAATTTAGATTTACATACAATTTCTTTCACGTCAACAGAATTCTATTACCTTCTGAAGCTGAAACCGTGACACTTCCACAATGAGAGGGAACAAAAACCTATCAAGTCGAACTATGCGTGCTAAGCTGATGTGGGTTTAGGTGAATACCAGCACACTGTGGTCACTCAGTACTTACTAAGGTGTAGCAGTTAATCCTATTACACTCAAGAGTATGGGAGCGAGGACAAGCCACAGAGCGTTGTGTGTTAACGCCGAACGATACAGATGACAAGTCTCATGAAACGCATGTGCTTGTGATGGCGCGAGTGATGCACGCCATGCACTGTGACCCTGAACAAAGGCAGCACGAGATAGAAAGTGCACTGTGTGTTCGACATGTTTCTAGTCCTGCTGAAGAGAAAACCAAACACAACCCCCAGCTTTCCAGGCTGAATGAGCACTACTGTACTGAAAACATTAGTCATGACTGTGTGAATGTTTGGGGCTTTGTTTAGTAGACAGCATTGCGGCTAGATCTCAAACGGCTTTCTTCTCGCTAGATAAAGTGCAGTACGGAGGATTTGAGTTGTGATCTGCGTTTACTGAGACACGCATGACAGCCGCTGTTACATAGCCTACATCATCAAATGCTACCTCACTATTGATGCGTCAAAATACTTTCCTATTGACCATCATCCTCTTCACCCAGTAAAGTATCTTACTCCAGTGGGTCTCCTCCTGTTTATGTCTGGCTATGACTCCTCAGAATTTTCATAAACCCACTCACTGTGGTCTTAGCCACAAGTGTGCCTCTGTCTACTTAGCAGCAGAAATAGGTACCAGTATAAGTACTGGGAAGGTAACCTGTGATGAATAGCATCCCATCCAGGAGGTGTTGAACTCCCAGTTTAATTGCTTTATGCTACAGGAACCTGGATAAGTTCCTGCCTGATGAACCACTAGGCCCAGGTGTGTAAAGAAAAAAAAAAAAAGGCAAATAACCCCCCACGAGACATTAACTACCTCACTGTAGACTCCAAAATCCTCGTACAGCACTTTTATTTCTCGCTGTGCTGACAGATAACACTGAACCATCTGAACACACTGAACCGACTGTTGTTTAACCGGTTACTGTTACACCGCTACCTCTGCTCTCACGCCGAGCATGTTCCTTAGTTCATCATACCCGAAGGTTTTGCAAACGCACAGATGACGACGATGTCACTAATAAGTCCTAAACCAAGGCATCTTTCCTCACAGAACTTATAACATCAGGGTAATAGATACATATATAGATAGTAGATACCTGACCATGACAGCCGTATGTCCATTTTGAACATTTTATTTCAGGTTTTGTCTCATTCTACTGTTAATAATAACCGCCATTCAAGATTTTGGAGCATGGCATATTCAAGTTCCAGTTCATGCCGAGACAGGTTTGGGCCCCTTAGTTCCAGGGAAATGAAACTGTAAACCTACAGTATAGAAACGACATCCTAGCGAGACGATGGTTTGCTTCCAACATTGTGGCAGTGGTTTAGGGGACCAGCACATGCGGGTGTGATGGTCGGGTGTCCAAAAACTGTAGGCCATATAATGTGATCATGTTGAAAAGAAAAAAAAAATACTAATATATATAGAATTCTAACAACGAAGAACACTTGGGGGAGGTTATCTTTTCATTTCCTGATGGTATCTTATACTAGTGTTGGGACAATCGAACCAAAGCTCGAGCAATTTATCGATAAGAACCATTTACGATATTATTCAGCACAAATACTGTGGCTCGAAACTTCTATAATTCTTGGCATACATTCATCAGAAAACAACAAAAACATACTTTTACGTACGGCTCACGTACCAGGCACATCATCTTTAATTTTAATGATTAATAATATTAATGCCAGAGATGCAGTTATATAAACGCCAGCAGCACTTCCCGACCAATCGGATTCGAGTATTCATCAGAGCGTGGTATAATGTAGGAAACAGCAACAGTTGTGTGTGTGGTGTTGTTTTTTTTTTGTTTTTTTTTACCACATTATATATATAAATTTAGATTTACATACAATTTCTTTCACGTCAACATAATTCTATTACCTTCTGAAGCTGAAACCGTGACACTTCCACAATGAGAAGTGTCACGGTTTCAGCTTGGTTCAAGGGAGCGTTCGTATTTCTATCTGCGCAGATAAAACAATCCTCTTTAAATGACAAATAAACCGCTCGAGGTAGCTCAATAACTCACTCGACTTGACCACTGATACTGTATCTTTATAGCTGTACATTGCCTATACCCAACACTAGCAGATACGTAACAATCATTCCCCTCAGGCGGGGTGGACATCGATCCTTCTGCTCTCTGAATCCTGTGATCCGTCCTGTGGTGCTACTACTGGCTGGAGTTCTGATCTTAGAAGCCCCTCGGTCCTTCTGGTGATGATCCATATGGACCTAAATATACACCCAGGAACAGTGAAGATGACTTTTCACTGCCGGTGAATTACCATCACAGTTATAAGATAATAAACTCGACTTCTGGTTAAACTATAGTAATGTTTCTGCGACGTGGCTGGTATTTTTATCTGGTTTCACCCAGATGAGGTCGGGTTTCCCTTTCGAGTCTGGTTCCTCCCAAGGTGTCTTCGTCGTGTCGACTGGGGGTTTTTTTCCTCGCCACCGTCGCCGCGGGCTTGCTCACTGGGGATGTGTAGGGTTTGTACAGAAATGTCACAATTCTTGATCAAACTGTAAAGCTGCTTTGCGACAATCTTAACTGTAATAAGCACTATACAAATAAAAGTGAACAGAACTGATCATCGCTGTACAGTCCCTGACACGGAACATATAGGTGCTAGACAGCGATATCCACCAAACCTACATATATATATACTAAATGTGAACATAATAAAAGCAACTTAAAATTATTTTTTGAGTTGTTTTTTTGAACGTTTATGTGACTCCAGGATTATTCCGAGTCTGTGGTGTGGATAATGAAATTTTACACTTACTGAGGTTTAAATTTTAACAGATTTTCTAGTCTTGTCTCTATAATTTCTCTCAGAGGCTCAAAAGTCTGCAAGTTTCTCAGAATTAAGCTCAGAGAGGGTAAAAGTGAAATGAAGCATCATGTTGTTGTTCTAACATGTATATGTATTCATGTATACTTTACAAAAATTCGCTAGCATTGCATCTTGTTAAATTAGTCTGACACCTGAAACTGATTCCCAACTGACTTCTCATTAATAAATTAAATAAACAAGGTAGTAAGAGGCAGAGAGAGAGAGAGAGAGAGAGAGAGAGAGAGAGAGAGAAATGTGGTAGTGTAAGGAGCTAGCTGAAACGACTGCTTTCTCTTTTTTAACTAGCCTTAGCATGTCATTTCCAAACTAGCTTTAGCTACCTAGCATGGAGATGAGCCAGCCTAAACGGCTTTCCAGTTTACAAAATAAACTGGGTATTTTTTTGTTTGTTTGTTTTTTAAGCTAAAATGTTTTAGCTAAGACTATGCTGCTTTGTGATATAAATGTATTTTGTTTGTCTTTTTCAATCTAGGTGGGATTAATAATAGCTAGCTGACAGTGAACTGAAAGGAAGCTCGGCCGCGTCTCAAACGCCTCTTCAATCCCTTGAGTTGTCGTCTCAAAGTCCGCACTGAAGTGACGTCACCCCGGGCAAAACTATCAGGGGGCTGTGGAGTGCTTAAGTGGACATGGGTTTAAATGTCCTGCATTCGGGACATGGCCGTCTCATGTTCAAGTAATGCTAAGAACTAGTTCTACTTGCTAGCCAGGATTTCTGAGAGGTATAAGATATAATCTAAGATAGCAATATAGCGATTAACTGCGCATTCGGAAAGGCACGTCACTTGTTACAGTCAGCACAGCATGATTTATCACAAAAATAAGCCACCAGTTAATTTCCCGTGACAGTAAAGCACGTTAGCTTGACCGGGATCTAGCAGTCAAAGCCCCGCCCTTTTCATTAGAATACATCCGTTATATCCAATAATAGTTCAAAAGCGGCTGTCAATAAAAGGAACAGACCAATAAGAAGCAACTAGTGGGCGAGTCCCTATAATTCTCGCCTCCTTTGACCTAGCCATGCAAGGGCCCTAGACTTTAAGGGTTCGAATCATAACTGTTTTTACATTTCTAACCAACCCACGGACATGTTTGTATTCTTACCCATCATCGAAATGATGCTCTTCGTTTTCGCAGTCGCTACAATGGCCATGATCCTCCTCTAGCTCCACTTCTTTCTCCTGCCTCGGTGCTGTCTCATTCTCATCCGCCATGATTAACGAGGAAGTGAAGAACTCGCCTTTGAAAACTCCAACCCTTTCCGATTCCTATTGGTGGAAAATGCGCAAGGTATTGTGGGAATGTAGTTGGAAACATTTACTTTATTGAATGATTCCTCGTTTACTTACTAAAGCAGGTTTCTTTCTAATTATTTAGCTTTAGTTGCTAGTATCTTGCTTAATTTTTAGAACGAGCTAACGTTGCCATGGTTACGCAATAACGGTGAAGTCTTACGTCACAGGGAGCCCCTACGTCACAGGATGTCCCTTCCTTCTGGTTCCTTTTTAAAACATGTTATCATAGTTGGTCCCTGCCCGCATGCAGCAGTTGTCACTTTCTCTTACTACCTCTCTCTACCTTTCTCTCTCAGCCTCTTGTTCTCCCTCTCTCTCTCTCTCTCTCTTGCTGTTTTTGTTGAGGTACACATGCTACTTCTGAGATAAAAGTGATCCTGTTTCTTCTGCCCTCTGAACCCTGTGATCCATTCTTATGTGCTACTGCTGATTAGAGTTCTCATCTTAGAAGCCCCTTGCTCCTGCTGATGATCCTCCGTATGGACATTAAATATACACTCAGAAACTGTTAAGATGACTTTACACTGCTGGTTATATAAACTCTTTTACAAAAATGGTCTTCTACATTTACTATTACAGTTATAAAATAACCAACAGGATGCATCGAGAAAAGTTTGAAATTATAAGTTTAAATCATTTACCAAATTTGTTACACTAGGCAAAGGTGGGGCACACCCTGAACAGCTCGCCAGACCATCGCTGGGCCAATAGACACACATGCACACACACACACACACAAAACCATTCGCATCCATAATCTGAAACAGCCAATTAGCCTGCTGTGCATATCTTTAGTTTGTAGGAAGAAACTGGAGTATCCGGAGGAAACCCACAGCCAGGCATGGGGAGAAAAACACACAGAAATGCCTGAGTCCAGGATTTGAATTCAGGACCTTCTTGCTACGAGGCGGATGTGCTACCCACTACACCACCATGCCACCCACCATATGATTATAACTGAACTAAAATTAATAACATATTAATAGTTTTCTTACAACACTGATAAAAAACATCTGTCATTTAGAAATGAGCCCTCATTATTAATTTAATAATAATAATAATAATAATAATAATAATAATAATAATAATAATGGATATTAAACATCTTTACAATTGGATGGTTTATCAACTTCAAATTCAAGTTGTTACTTTATTAGCCACAAGGTGGCGCCAAAGCTGCGTAAATTCATCTTTTACACTTTACATACAGGAATTCTGTTTAGTGAATCAGAGTCAGATAGGCTCGTTTGAGTCGACTCTTTCGGTTCAAGGACACTGTTTTTCTTTGAAGCTGCTTAGAGCTGACATCTATTACCAATATAAGGACAGATAGGAAGAGACCATTATTTCTGTCTGGGTTAAAAAAGATTAGACACTTTCAGGGACTTAAAGACTCTCTTATTGATTCAAATCGGCCTTTAAATTATTTAATCCAATCTTACAGTATCTATTTATGTCACATACA
>JBCNYH010000003.1:18800886-18812853 GCA_039654325.1 Tandanus tandanus
CGGCTGAGATGGGCGCCAGCCTCCCCGCGACCCTAATTAGGATTAAGCGGTTCAGAAAATGAATGAATGAATGAGTTCAGTAGTTTATATCTGACTTTTAATTTTATATGTCTATCATAAGATTGCAACTTCGAAAATGTAAGTGAAAACCACCTTTATGACCACCTATACCAATATGTTCATGTATAACATGAGAGGTTAGAAGGCTTGCCTTTCATTTCACTTTAACCTCATTGGCGGCGGTAAAATCCAGATAGAACTAGATTTGGTGGAGGTGGAGTCTATGTTATGTACAAAAAAGTTGTACATAACACCAGTAACATCTGTTGGACAGGAATGCAAATTCTATATGAATAAAATTGATGCTATTAACACTCCACCACTGTACACTGATACCTTTTACAGACTAAATATGAATTGAAACCACTACAGGCACTGAAGCAGATCTATATCAGGAGTTTCATTTGAACAACCGGCCACACATTACAATTCTTGAAGATTTTAACCTTCCAGACATAAACTGGGAAACCTACCAATTCAAATGTACGCAACCGCACTATGGCAAGTGAGATCATGCCAGATATAGTTAATGAATTCCACTTCAAACAGCTTATGAATAAATGTACTCGTAAAAAAAAAAAAAACCTGACAGCATTGATTTGATCCTTACCAGCAGACCAGACTCTTGCACAAATGTACAGAATGTTCCTGGAAAGAGTGACCACCTAGCAGTAATAGTAGATTGTGATATAAGAGAAAAGATCAATCATTTTCAAAGAAAATTCCAAGCGGCATGTTTCATTACCATAAATCTGACCCAGATAATATCGCTCGACACTTGACCCTTTTCAGAGATGAGTTCTTGGCCACCTGAGATAGCTTCAACACTACACAGAACTGGAACTGCTTCAAACATGTGCTTAGAGAACTAATGGATGGATACGTTCCATCCACTGGAGTGTCATTCAGGTGGAATATTCCATGGGTCACCCGGCAGCTACGCGGTCTAGTGAGAAGACGTCAGCGCAGGTATAATAAAGCAATGAGAAGCAATAAAACATCAGACCGCGCAGTTAAAGAAGAACATCAAGAAAAAGAACAAGATAAAGAAAGACCAATGTTAATAAAAAGGGAAGCATAGAAGAAGTTGTTCTCTTTCATAAAATCCCTGTCCATGGGAGCTCATTGGTCGAGCTCTCACGGGAGGGAGGGATGGCATACGCTCCCCTGTCACTCACAGCCATCACCAGCCAATCTATTGGCGTCTGTGAGGTCATTCGTACAAAAGGGGCGGATAGCGTTTTCCCTCAAAGTGTGTTAGGCTGCCCCCAAATGCACATGCGCAGCAGTTCATAAAGATGTGCATGCTTACGCCCCTCCCTGGTTGTTGGTGGTCGTATGTGATAGGTGAAAGGGAGGCAACACTTTAAGGGTGGGAATTGGATACGACTAAACATTAGGGGAGAAAAAAAAAAAGGGGGGGGGGGGGGGGTTAGGGGGTGGACTGATCCTCTTTCTGCAGTACCAGTCTGTGTTCAATCTGGGATAGGATGGACCGTAGAGATGCTAGACGCTACACGTCCATGCCAGACATTGTCATATGTACAGCTGGTGTTGCCAAACTGTAGACGTCTATCAATCCAAACAAAGCACCAGGTCCACTGAAGGTCCCACTTAAAAAGCCTACCATGAGCTGATAGCATTCATTCATTCATTTGCCGAAACTAGGGCTGCAGGGGGGGCGGAGCCTATCTCAGCTGACTCCGGACGCCGCAACTGGAGGCCACGACCGCCCCCATTTTTATCAGAAAAAAAAGCAGATAATGTTTTTGAAAAGTGGCCACTTAATGGCAAGTGTGATAACGTCTATTAAGGAGGCTCTGCACAGTATTTCAACAGATGCAGACACTGCAACTCACACTCGCACACTATACTGTATACTATGATAGGGAGAAGTGTGTAGTGCACAGTGTATACTGGTCGAGCATGCAATGTAGCAGGACACCAGTACCGAGTTTCAAACACAACTGGTACACAAACCTCAGTATTACTATCAGGATTCATTCTGTATTTATACTGAATAAACAATGCTGACCCGTATGGTAAGTTGAGTGGGTATGTGTCCAGGACCTCCACCGGTGTTCTCGGGGTTAAAGTTAGAATTTGGCTGACACAGGAAGTCTGGTTTCAGCACATAACCACATCGGCCGTTGGGCAGAAAACGACCCCGGTTCAGATCCATCTGCTCCCCTGGTGTCTGGAAGTTGAGAGCCACTGGAAAGGAAGTCATCGCGTAAATGTTTATAGAAGGGAAGGAAGCAGGCATCATGTGACTGTTTATGAAATGGAACAGATAATGCCTTTAGGTGGGTGGTTTAGCAGGTGTGAAGTGAGTCTTACCCATCTGGCATCCTCCATTCCACATGTCCTGTGGGTCATAGTTAGAGGACTGTAACCTCTGGCCTGATGGGTAAATTCGGCTCAGCTGTCTGCTGTTGTGTCTCACAAAAAGCTTTCCTGTAAACGGTACACACACACACACACACACACACACACACACACACACAGTTCTTTCAATTCTTTATTCTTATTATCCCATACCTAAATACAAATTAAAATAATTTTAGAGAAGATGAAAATAACTGTTTTGCTCCAAATGTCTCACCCGAGTCTTTGATGTGCTTCAGTGATTCATTCTCTGAGAAAGAGGACATCTCACTTGCTGGTCTCTGACTGGCCGCCTCGAATCCAGGAAACGGCACACTGCAGCAGTACACCACCAGCTCAGACAGCTCGGGACTGATCTTAGAAGAGCTGACTGGCTAAATATCGACATGAAAACAACACACATACATTTATTCATCATTTTCTTAAATAAGACATCAGGTGGATGGAGGAGCAAACCCCAGGCCCAGCATACATTACACCTAGAGTGGCTCTCACATACAGGGATGTACTATATGCATGCTTCTATAGAATATGGATCTGTATACTGGTATTGGGTATCAGGTATCTGTCTGATAGCATACTTAGTATGTAGAGTAGCGTACAGTTGCATGCTAATGAACGATTGACACAAAATAAAGGCAGGAACTTCCGAAATCTTAAATTTTACACTCATTATTTATACCCACAAGCCCCTAATGTTGTCTCAGTTAGCAAGTGAATCTCTTTGCTACAAGGCTTGTATGCACCAAACAGGAATTGAATACCTCACAAGCACTCACTCACTCATCACTCATTTGCCAAACCACTTAATCCTATTAGGCTCACGGGGAGGCTGGAGCCTATCTCGGCCGACTCTGAGTGAGGGCGTGGTACACCCTGAACAGCTCGCCAGGCCATTACAGGGCCAACACAGTCATACAACCATTCACACACACTCTTGCACACTAGGGCAATTTGGGACAGCCAGTTAGCCTGCTGTGCCTGTTTTTGGACTGTGGGAGGAAACCAGAGTACCCGGAGGTAACCCATGCAAGCACGGGGAGAACATGCAAACTTTATCTAATTTGTCTCTCAACACAACAAATCTAGAACAAGATAAAAAAAAAAAAAAAATTAATAAAACATGACTTAATAATCATCATACATCTGTTTTAAGGCCATGGTGGCGTAGTGGTTAGCACTTCTACCTCACAGCAAGAAAGTCTTGGAATCGAGCTCGAGGGTGTTTCTGTCTATAGATTGCATGTTCACTCTGTGCTTGCATGAGTTTTCCTCTGGGTGGTCTGGTTTCCTCCCACAGTCCAAAGACATGCATCAGGCTAACTGGCCTATTCTCAATTGCCCCTGGGTGTGAATATGGATGTAAATGGTTGTATGTGTGTTGGCTGTGTGATGGTGTAGCGAGCAGTTTAGGGTGTACCCCAGCTTTGCCCAGAGCAGGCTGGAATGGACTTAAGCCTCTCCAGGACCCTAATATATGATAAATCGGTTGGGGAAATAAGAAGAGATATTGGTTTTATTGCAGTTATGTAGGAAATACTACACAAATCACAACAAGTCTGATTGGTCTCAAAGGCATCTGTGAGCTCATGCATAAAAAGGGGCATATAGTGCTTTCCTCCGAAGTGTGTTATGCCACTTCTAGATAGTTAGTTTGGGGGGGGAGTCAGATGGCATCACATGCTTTGGAGGAAGCACATGCTTGCCTGGGCCCCCCTGGTTGGTGGTGATTGCGCAATACATTTACATGGTGATTGTGCAATACATTTACCCCCAAGAGACATGTCATTTACATGCAAGTATACATTTTTCATTCTATGAGACCATCAATGCCGTACAGCCTACAGCATAGCCATAATGATGTGTGTCTTGAAACGGCTTCTTACCATTAAATGCTGAATTCTGAATTTGATCAACATCGTCAAATAAGAACAGGTTTGGCCAAAGAGAAATACCGAATGGCCTTCATATGAGAATCTTACAACGACATACACACTATGGTAGTACACATACACACTATATGATGTCCTCATATGAGGGTAGTGGGGTCTCAAGAGGAAAAACTTGCCTTCAGACCAGCACAAGACTTACCTTCCCAGGATCCTTTTTGCTGGGGCTCTTGTTGCTGCCCGTGATCTCCTCATCTGAACTGGAGTAGAAAATGGCTGAGCTGCTTACTTGTTCCATCAGACTGGTCAGCTTCTTAGACTTCACCAGGATGCGGCCCTTCAGCTCCTGCCAACACAGGGAGGCAGGTTTAAGAGGCAATAAAGTGACCATCATTTCAGAGCTGAGAGAAAGTTATGACTTATCAGATACTCAAATAGTTTTGAAGAAGTTTATTAATTTCAAGCCACCTCTTTAAAAGACAGATATTATACTTTTCCCACTTTTTGACCCATAAATGTTGTTACAGTGTTAGATCAGGTCAGAGTGTCGCGTAATGAGGTTTAAATTACATGCACAGCAGCCCACCCCCCATTGCACAAGAGTGTCTCCACCCATTCCTGTCTGCCTCTCAGTGCACTGAGCATGGAGTTTTGGGGCGACCAATCAGAGCAGAGTAGATACAGAGCATGTACAGACTGTAAATGCCAGGAGGAAGCCAAACAGGCAGTCCAACATGCCAATCAAAATCAGCGTTACAGGGGGAGGTGGGGAAGCAGCTTCCTGAAGAACTATAGAGACTCTTGGATTACGAATCATACTTTGGTGCTCCACTGGTATCCGAAATGAAATATAAAGGTCTGAAAATCTGCATAACCTTTGCCCCAAGGTGTGAGTGAGAGAGGGTGTAACCTCTGGTGATGGCAGTTGATTGATTGTCTGGTCGCTGAGAGGTTTGATGAGTAGAGCTGAACCAAGGATGGAGCGCAGATGCTGAGCCATGACAGTCTGCTGCTCCACAGAGCAATGATTCTCCAAAGATAAGATCAGAGGATACGGAGAGGCCTGGAGAAAGAAAGACATGGAGAGAGGTGTAAACATGCATACTCTTTGTTTTGACAGCCAAACTCTTAAACAACTGTAAATGCTGGCCTCACCTTGAAGGCATACTGAGCAATAGTTACAATGACTTCCTTAAAAGCGATTTTAGACGTGAATGTGTGTCCGTGGTAGATCATCGGCTCCCCTTTATCACCATCCCAGCAGTCCAATTCGACACAGCGGCAGCCCTGATTCAAAGCCCTGAGAGTGTACACACACACACACACACACACACACACACACACACAGACCCACACACAAATATATTTAATATACAGTACTAAATGTTTATATACAACACTAAAAGTACCTGATGTACAGCTTTCTCTGGTGTGTGTGTGTGTGTGTGTGTGTGTGTGTGTGTGTGTGTGTGTGTGTGTGTGCGTGCGTGCGTATGTACCTGATGTAAGGCTCTGTGCTGCTCTCTCCGGTCACCTGGTCTTTAGTGAGGTAAGTGTTGTGAGAGGAGGAGATGTAGTAGTGGGCCAGCGGCCGGCTCATGTCCTGATACACAGGTGTGTGGTCAGGGTTAAACACGTCATTTTCATTTGACAGCATGTACATGGTGAAGCCATTCTGAGTCATGAACTGGTTCTTCTGGGCTGAACAACACATAAGAGAATACTTAGCAACCGCTCCATCGCCACAACTCACAGATTCATCAGTTTCCTACACTGCTTGAAATCCTGAAACCTTACTGGAACCCGATATTTATTGAGTTAGGATCTAAAGATGAATCTTCACTATCACAGGTAACAGGAGAGACAGTTTGCATCACTGACACACACTAAAGCCTTTGCCTTTATATGTTTTATTAATAAATAATGTTAAAATTATGAAATAGAATAATGTTTTCTTAACGGCCTCATATCTGGTTTCTGGTGTTCTGCCATTTTTGTTGGTCTCTTTGGGTAAAATATTGTTCAGTGGTTAAATATGTGCATAGGCATGTGTGTGTGTGTGTATGTGTGTGTGTGTGTGTGTATACCCCAGTCATTGAACTCGTAGGTTTGGATAAGCTTTTGTGCATGGCTCAGTGTGGCGCCTTCGCCCTGATCACCCAGGAAGTCACGCAGCTCCAGTGTGGACAGCACGCAGCCGTTACTGGAGTAATGACGAAACACAGCGTCCAGCTCGGGCCGTCGCATGAGCTCCCGACAAAACTCCTCAATCTCCACAGGGTCCAAGCGGTTATCATGGGAGCGATCACACTTCTACACAACGCACAGAACAACAGAAAGACTGAGCAGGGCTTGAACTCGGAACAGATCCTATCAGTAATAATAAACGACTAGAACCCGCTCATTAATTTAATTAGAAAAGGAATCAACATTTTCTGACCAATCAGAATATAGAATGCCCCAGCACTGTGGTATAGCACATTTAAACACCCATACGTACAACACAGATACAGATTCATGCGGAACACTGTTTTGGAGCCTCTCCTAATTGAAAACAGACTGAAGGCAAACATCTCCGCAAAAAGGTTTTGAAATCAAATCCTATTTTCTGTAATAACTGCAGCCATATGGACCAGCTGTGCATACACACAGCCACACCCACACTGACAAACCTTGAAGAGTGTGCGTGCATACTGCTCATTGAGGTCTATGTTGATCATCTGAAGCAGGTGCCGGACCTCGTCATAACTCATCTTTCCATCCTGATTTAGATCTGCTCGTCGCAGATAGCTTCGGATCCAAGTGGCAAAAGTTAAGGATATTAAATATATAAACACACACACCCACACGAGCCATTTCTTCTTCAAATCCATGCTATTCCATATATTTTAGTTTAACATGCTTCTACAGAACAATGCATAAAAAACTAGAGGGGCATTCATAAAGTGCAAGGAACCTCCAACCCACAGCATGGATAAGGAAGCGAATAGGTTCTCTATGGGTACTGGATTTAATTATCCATGTGCTCATCCTATGAGATGTTCTATAGTACCTGGAATTGAGCAAATTAGAGAAAAAATCTCTCTCGTTTGAAGGATTTCCCAAATGACTGCGGTTTGACCTTTCAAGGTCACTCAAGGTAACATGTGAAAATCCATATATGGTTTCCTATGAGTGTTCCATAATAATGGCATGTCTAGTGACATTCGTCTTGTAGTTAAAAGCGTGCTATCTCCAAAACTTTGTAACCTTGGTCTGACCTTCACCTTTGACCCTTACAGTCCAAAATCATATCATCTCTGGGACTCAGGGAGGGTAGTGTCCCCACCAAGTTTGGTGAAAATCCTTGCATGGGTGTGGCCTAGACACAAGTTTTATTATAATAGTAAAAATAGAAACTCTAATGCATATGTTTCTTCAACCTTAGTTAACAATACAACAATATTTGAAGCAAATCATGACTATATAATGTTTACAGAACATTACATTAAAGGGAATTAAACCCAAACCTAATAAAAGCTTGCATACATTGTATGTCTTTCCACATCAAAATGCCCTATTGTTATTACAGTGTTCTTCGTAAAGAGTAATAAATCCTCACACACTGTACTGCGAAATGTCATACGTGACTCACGCAGGAGACGCAAGGAAGTGTTTACATAAATGATCTGCGGTATTTTCCATTTGATCATGTAGTCGAGCAGATGCTTGTCCGACGTATGTAAATGTAATGTTGTGCAGATTCATGTGCAGATGTACCGTGTTTTATTTTATTCAGAAGTTCACTAGTTTATATCTGATTTATTAGTTTAATATCTGTATAATGTTACTTTTGCTGTCACCGTGCTCTAAATGAACTGATGTGTCCATGTCCTATTCTGGCGATTTCGCGTACACGTGAGAGTGAAATGGACTAATACACGAATAGATTAGAAGTAGGTCGCAACTTCAAAATTATAAGTAAAAAAACCACCTGATGATGAAAATATACATATTTTAAGTGTAACAGGAGAGTTTGGATGGCTTTCAGACTCTCGGCTATGTTACATGACAGCCCAACATTAGTAAAAATGTAATAATTTTTTCTAGAAATAAATGTCATAACAATATGGTACATCACAGGCTTTGTAACTATGCAATTATTGTGGCTCTAGAAATCATTTTCAATTATATATAATTCATAACACTGCACCTTTAATCATATTTCCTCAAGGGTAAGCGGAGTGTTTTATACCTGGCTTTAAGACAAAACCGTGTTGCGTCAGTTGTTACTAAACCACAGCTTCAACAGCCTCTAATGCATTTTACTGCACACGTGGCAAGTTCCTGTGTGTTTATGTCTGACTGCAAGGCAATGGAAAACCCAGGGGCTGGACTTTCGCCTTGCTGCAGTATGAAAAGACAATTTCACAAACCTACAATCTGCCTGATTGCAACACAGGGAAAAAAAACCCAGATAAAACCTGCAGTTCACACATTCAACACTTTCTCCCTCGGTCTACTGAGTGGCAGCAGCTACGAACTGAAGTTAAAGCCTAAGGATATTGATCAAGCTTCTCCTTCTGGCTCATGTTGGCGACACGGTCTTTGAGAGTTCGGATGCCCCGGACCCAGCACTGTGCCTCCTCACGTGATGAGCAGCACAGGTCCAGACTTTTCCTTCCTCCGCGAAACACCACCGTGAAGCATTGAGAATCGGGAACAGAGTCCGCAAGCCGGCGCAGGCACTCGGACTGGCAGCCTTCCCGCACACACTCCACCTCTGTTACACAGACTGAGAGAGAGGGAAAGAAGTGAATGCAATTGAAAAGTCATACAAAAAAGTCGAGACGTCAGATTTACTTACTCACGTTGCTCTTTACTTACCGTAGGAAACATTAGAGAATAGCTTGGTAGATATTTACTAGGTATTTACTACATGTACGTAGCTAGGCAGCATGATGGCGTAGTGGTAGGAATGTCCACCACACAGCAAAAATGTCCTGGCTTTGAGTCCCTGGCTCGGTGAAGGTGTTTCATGTTCTCCCCATGTTTGCGTGGGTTTCCTCTGGGTACTCCGGTTTCCTCCAACACGCCAAAGACATGCACATTACGCTAAGTGGCTGTTCCAAATTGCCCCTAGTTATATTGTTTATGTGTTGGCCCTGTAATGGACTGGCGAGCTGTTCATGGTGTACCGTGCCTTCTCCCAGAGTCAGCCGAGATAGTCTCCAGCCTCCCCGCAACGCTAGTAGGTTTAAGCGGTCCAGAAAAATGTAGCTCATATAGTATTTGACACTCCTAGTCACTTTCAGTATGGGTGTTAGGGTGTGTTTACATTCTCTTGCCTCATAATAGATGCCCCATCTCCTAACCTCCCACCAGATCTGTTTAGCAACTGAGTTTCAACTGTCCTCTCACTGCTGATGGCACAAATCCATTCCACAATTAGTTCAGACACGCTCAATGTTCTACATGAATTCAGTTCATTCTTAATAAAATTACTCTCCAGCCTAGGGCTAGCTGGGAATTTAATTTTATTTATTTAATTTTATTTTTTTGTCTTATTCGTTGAACCAGGAAAAAAAGGCAGCAGTGTTCTGTAACAATGAACTCTTTGAACTGTTAAAACTACAGAAAAAAATAATAAATCCATTATGCTCACTCACTCACAAAGAGACCCACAGAGACATGGCTCCCGGCTTTCATTTGAAGGCCTGAAGAACGTAGCGTGTATGAATTCAGAAGCTTTATCCAGACATGCGAGTACAGACGCCAGCTCCGTGGGTGCTCTGGAGCTTGAGCGTGCCCAATATTTCAGAAAGAAATATCTAATATTTAAGCCAAGTTAAAAAAATGATGCCTATCGGGGAATAAAGCCAGTAAAAATCATTGGAAGTGTCCCAAATACATACTAGTGTACTAAAAACGGTTGTTTCCTCGTGTTTGGGAGTTTGTCCTTGCCCCTGTCGCCACAGGCTTGCTTATTACTGATGTATAGGGTTTATAAAGAAATCATAGGTTTAAATTCTTTACCAGATTTGTTTTACTATGTAAAGCTGCTTTGCGAAAATATCATTTGTAAAAATCGCTAAAATAAAAGTGAATTGAATTGAATTGAATTAAATAGCGTGATAGCATTTATGCTAACAGGTAACCTATGGCAGGGTAGCATTTTTTTCCTCTTAATACATTTTTAGTCACCAACAACCAGGGAGGCGTAAGCATGCACATGCCCCCTCCGTGGTGCTGCCACCAACATCTTTATGAACCTTGAAATTACGAACGCAGTTGCGGGCGGCCTAACACACTTAAAGAAAATGCGTTATCAGCCCCCTTTTACGAATGACCTTACAGACACCCATGATTGGCTGGTGATTGCTGTGATTGACAGGGAGGTGAGCACATACTATCCCTCCTTCCCATGAGAGCTCGGCCTATGAGCTCTCATGGACTCCCAGTCACGCATGGCTGCGGGATCAACCTGATTACAAACCTGAGATCTCCAAATTGATTGTCGGTGCGCCACTTGGGAGCCCTGGTGTTTGATGTAGCAATAAGTGCACTGGTATGTGGCTTGAGGAAAAAACAATATTTAAAATAATTACCTGTTTGGGATTATTGTTTTAGAGAGCTAATTCATATTTGTAACGCCTTCCCGTAAAGGCCTTTGCCTAGTGTCGGCTGAGATAGACGCCATCCTCCCCATGACCCAAATAAGACTAAGTGGTTCGGCAAATGATGAGAATGAGTAAGTGAGACGTAATTATGCATAGGTACCAGGAAACCACCTGCTGCTGTACTTATAGTACATATAATACGTATAGTATATATATATAAATGGGAGAAGCACTGTGCTATCGGTTCTGTTTTTTTTGTTTCGTCTGTTGATCTGACTTCCAGTTCAATTCTTAGTCTCTCATAAGTAATACAGAATGATGTTCATGGAATTAGTAGTGGCGGCACAGTGGCATAGTGGTTTCATTTCCATGGGAGTTCGCATGTTCTCCCCGTGCTTGTGTGGGTTTCCTCTGGGTACTCCAGTTTCATTTTCAAGTTCACAGTTTCAAGTACATTAGGCGAATTGGCTGTTCCAAATTGCCCCTAGATGTGAGTGTGAATGGTTGTATGTGTGTTGACCCTGGGATGGTCTGGCGAGCTGTTCAGGGTGTACCCCGCCCTCGTCCCGCTTAGCGCTTACTCGTACTAGGGCTAACACACACACACACAACCATTCATACTTCCATTCACATCTAGGAGCAGTTTGAAGCAATGCCAGCCTTCTGTGCATGTCTTTGGACTGTGGGAGAAAACCGGAGTGCTCCGAGGAAACCCACGGATGCATGAGGAGAACATGCAAACTACAGAAGAAAACTCTTGCCAAGCCCATGACTCAAACCCAAGACCTTCTTGCTGTGAGATGGACATGCTAACCACTGAGCCACCATAGCTAACGGTTAGCGATTAGCAATATCTCTGGTATTATTCTATTTTTTAACAGGATGGTTTACCATCCAACAATTTACTGAGAATATGAGAAGGAAACGTGAGTCAGATACTAAAATTCCATTTGTGTGTTCTGGTCAAACTTACTTAGCAAGCATGCTAGCGATGTTTTTCTGTGTTTATATCATGTGCCTTGCTCGTAATT
>JBCNYH010000003.1:18813208-18837713 GCA_039654325.1 Tandanus tandanus
GGGGGGGGGTTGGGATGAGTCAAATACTTTGAGCAAATAAGGCCACAAGTGATCATCTGTCAGCTCCACCTGGAAGACACGTCATGATCATCCCTTCACGAGCTACAGAAGAGTAGTAATGGCTAATTTAGTTTAAATGGCTGTGCAATTCTTGTCAGGTCTTCTTTCTTTTTTTTTTTTTTTGCTGAATCAGTATCTTCTGACTGACATGAAATGAATAGAATACACCACCTAAATAGAGTTTACGACCTGTTAGAACTACCTGACCTCATTTAACTACTGATATCACACAAATTCTCACAGGGCCACATAAATGCAATGGATTAAAATTAGAACTGCAAAATCATATGACCCCATCATTCCATCCTGAGTGTGCTAAGTGTCGCAGATGTGTGTTGGGTTGTTCCGAACTGGCAATGGGCTCACATCAAAGTATGAACAGCACAAGTGTGTGAGTGTGTGTGTGTGTGTGTGTGTGTGTGTGTGTGTGTGTGTCAGAGAAAGTGTGTATGAGAAAGCTGTTAATATAGTGTTACCTCTAACTTGCATGTTTATTTTGGAGCATTACGCCGCTCTGAAATTCTTGTAGATTAATGACAGTATCAAAAAAGAATTATTTAATTAGGAAAGACAAGCGTCCGCCTGTTCCTGTGCGCGTCTGTGTGTGTGTGTGAAAGAGGGACAGAGAGAGAAATAGAGAGAGAGAGAGAACAAGCAAGATTGCCAAAACACAAAACTGTGTGAGCACTAGTGTGTCTAAGCTCTATTTTATTTGCTTCACTTATTTTCCAAACCACAAGCTGTTTTCCGAATTTTGTTCCAATGGCGCACGGCTGCAAGCTGTGGGTGCGAAGCTCTGATCTGTGCCACAGCATTCCTGTCAGGCCCCATTGACAGCCTTGTAGAAGTTATTCAGGTTTTTCTCCTCTCACAGGACCTGATACGTAGGCTTAACTCAAAACAAGCAATCACCTGAGCAAACTAGCTGGATAAAAATAAACGGAGAGTTAACAATAGCTTACAATAACTGCCTAGGAAAAATAACCTATACTTTCTAATATACCTGTCTGTATTCCGAAAGCTCAGCAGTCTGAGCAGACAGTCACTGGGGCCAGATTTAATCGTTTCAATAGTTTATAGCACACTAGAAAGGCTTCCCTCTCCCATTTCCCCCCAGGTTGGATACCTGCCCTTTCCTACTCTGACAGGAAGAGGATGCTTGGTACCTCAACCTTGCAATGTCAAATCCTGGCGCCACCAAGCTTCTAAAGTTGTGTTCTTAAGGAAGACTCATATCCTTTAACTGTTCAGTTGTATCCTGTCTCGATTGCAAGTTGCTTTGGGTGTGAGTATTAGGGCGGTACGGTGGTGTAGCGATTAGCACGTCCACCTCACAGCAAGTAGGTCCCAGGCTCGGCGAGGGCGTTTTTGTGTGGAGTTCGCTTGTTCTCCCTGTGCATGCGTGGGTTTCCTCTGAGTACTCTGGTTTCCTCCCACAGTTCAAAGACATGCACGATAGGCTAATTCACTCACTTGCCGAACCGCTTAATCCTATGAGGGTTGCAGGGAGCCTGGATCCGACTCTGGGCGAAGGCACCCTGAACAGCTCGCCAAACTGTCACAGGGCCAACACACACATATGCAAGCAATTTGGAACAGCCAATTAGCCTAATGTATATGTCTTAGGACTGTGGGAGGAAACACTCCAGCCCGTGACTCGAAACCGGGACCTTCTTGCTAACCACTACGCCACAGAGCCACCCCATTAGGCTAACTGGCTGTTCCAAATTGCCCGTAGGTGTGAGTGTAAATGGTTGTGTGCGTGTCGGTCCTGAGATGGACTAGCAAGCTGTTTACGGTGTACCCCGCCTTCTTCCAGAGTCGGCTCAGACAGGCTCCAGCCAAATGTATGGCTGAATGAATAGTAGAGGATTGAAAAGCACCCAATTTTTGATTTTTTTTTCTTTTGTTTTCTCTGTGGTCTGGGACAACCATCAGAAATCCTTGCCATAAGCAACAAATAATACATGTATCAATGCTGTTAGCTTTAAATTTAGTGGTTTGTATTCAGCACCAATGTTAATCACATTAGCTCTGAAAAAAGACATGTTTTCTTTAATGAAGGCATTTTATGTAATATGGAATATTACAAAATATACAGGCAAAATGTGTAGCTTCTCAGTGCTCGGTTTATATGGTAGAAATCAATCAAATATGTTAATACAACACAGAAAAATACAGCTGCACATATTTAGATAAAGTACAATCCAGGGAGTGATTTCTGTCCATGGTGTAATCCATGCTCTCCATGTGGTTTATGTGATACAATAAAATATCTTCCCCTACAATTTGGCTATCCACCACTACGAAGCAGTTGTAATCCTTCAAAATTTATTTTCACCTCCAAGATGTGTCATTTCAAGGTAAACTCCGAAACCTCACCCTACAGAGTATTGCATTGTTACTGGAACAAGTATGTTTGAATAAAGCACATCAATTATTTTTTTATTAATTTCATTTAGACTGTCATTTTAAAGGTGGCACGGTTGCGTAATGGTTAGCACATTCACTTCACAGCAAGATTCTTCCTGGGTTCGAGTCCCACGCTTGGGTGCTTCTGTGTGGAGTTTGCATTTTCTCCCTGTGCTTGCGTGGGTTTCCTCTGGGTACTCCGGTTTCCTCCCACAGTCCAAAAACATGCACATGTTTGGATGTTCCAAATTGCCTGTAGGTATGAGTGAATGGTTGTGTATTTGTTGGCCCTGTGATGGATTCACAGTGTACCCAGCTTTCGCCCAGTGTTGGCTGAGATAGGCTCTAGCCTCCCTTTGACCCTAATATAAGTATTTAATGAGTGAGTGAGTGTCCCTTTAAGACGTCGTCAGCTCAGAAAGCACTGAATTAAATAGGACAACAAAAAAAAACAGGGAAAAAATGGATTTCTGGTATGCTATTTTAAATCCAGGGCAAGCACAATGTAGAATAAAAATGAATTTCTGTACATTAATGTATTAGTCTCTGAAATATACAGAAGTGAAGGACACCACTTTTCCAAACAACATTCCCTCAGTTGAGATTGAGAACACTATTTACCATATCACCTTGGTGCTCACATGGGTGCTCAGGTGGGTTGAAATCGGAGACCATTCCCTTCAGTATATTGATTTGCGGGAAGGCTGGAGCCTATCTCAGCCGACACTGGGCGAAGGCGGTGTACACTCTGAAGAACTAGCCAGTCCATCACAGGGTCAATACATACATAATCTTTCACGCAAACCTAGGGGCAATTTGGAACAGCCATTTAGCCTAACGTGCATGTCTTTGGACTGTGGGAGGAAACCTGAGTACCCGGAGGAAACCCATGTAAGTATAGGGAGAACATGCAAACTTCACACAGAAACACCTGAGCCCATAACTCAAACCCAGGACCTTCTTGTCGTGAGACGAATGTGCTAACCACTACACCACCGTGTCGCTTAGAACTAAACCATGTTAGCTCCCAAACAGCATAACTGAGCCACCGTGCTATTCCTTACTATTTATTTGGCTACCCATTTGACATATTGTTCATAAAATACAGAATATCATGTGACAAAACATATAGGGCAGAGGTGGCTTAGCAATTAAGGCTTTGGGTTAGTAATCCAAAGGTCGGGAGCTCAGGCCCCAGTACAACCAAACTGCCACTTTTAGGCCACTGAGCAAGGCCCTTACCTCTCAATTGCTCAGTTGTATAAATATGATAAATGTAAGTCATTCTGGGTAAAGATATCTGCCTTGTTAATGTTATTAAAAGTAAATAATGTACTACAAACACCACACAAAAGAAGATCATTCTCCGAACTAAGATCATTCTCCGACCTGAGTGTAGGCGGACGTGACAAACAAATACGTCATGGCAACTTTACACCTTTCTCTGAAAATGCTACGGCAATCTTTACAACATTGTGCTAATAAAGTGCTATAAATCAGGCTGATATATAACACTGTGTTAGCAAAATGATGTGATTGTTTGCCTCTGCAGGGTTAAATATGAGGATGGTGTCTCAAAGTACAGCAAGATACCAAACAGTAGCCAGAGTAAAATAGATATATAAAGCTGTAGCTCTCATGCCATGGTTACTTGTGGGGGTTTTTGGTTGGCAAGATGGAAAAGCTCTTTCTACACAGGTGAAAATATATACAAGTAGTTATTATTTGTCCCAAATTTAGTCATTGTCGCTTCCCACCTGTCTAACAGTTTTAGTAGATATTAATACACCGAATTATAGCCAGAATTCTATAGATACTAGCCACAGGTTTAGCACAAAATTTACCCTAACAATAAGGAGTTTTAAAGTGACACTGGCCACAGATTTACATAGCATAACGGTCGGCCTAATATTATCAAGCTTCCTACAAGTATTAACTGCTAGTTTAGCACAACTGCTGTAATATAATCTAGTTTTTAAGTGCCATTAGCCACAGATGAACACAACATAACAGTTAGCATAACATCAGCTTGTTTTAGAGTGGCATTGTCTACTAGTTTACAAAGAATAACCATTAGCCTAATATGAGTTAGTTTAAAGTGATGACATCTGCTAGTTTCTGCAGCATAACAGCTAGCATAATATTAGCTGTTTTTTAAGTAACATTAGCCACAGATGAACACAGCATAACAGTTAGCCTAATATTTTCTAGTTTTATGGAGAAAATGTCCTCTAGTTTACATAGCATGACAGTTAGCATGATATTAGCTGATTTTTAAGTGAAATTAGTGACATATTTACTCAGCATGACAGTTAGCATAATATTAGCGGGTATTATAGTGACTATGTCCACTAGTTTATACACCATAACAGGTAACCTAATTTTCTTAACTTTCCTAGTGACACTGGCCACCGGTGTACAAATAGTTAGCCTAGTATTAGCTAGTTTTCAAGATAATTGGCTACCAAGAATAATAATTAATCTAATGTAAGCTTGTTTGCTAAATTAATTTTATTTTATTTGATGTAATTGTAAATGTTATTCTCTCTTTACCTGTCAAACATGGCTGTTTGTTTACACAATATATTATGTTAATGCTTTCTAGCCCACTGGCTTTTGGTTTATTTACTTTGCCCTTGCAAAACTTGGCTAACTACTAAAGTTATAGCTAATATTGAATAGGTAGCACTTAAATGAAATTGTTCTCGGGCTAGGAAACTAATTCTGTTTTCTGTTCTGTTAGACATTAAAACTTTTCTACGTCTTTATCAAGATTATTCTTAAATTCTCAGTTTTTAAAATGTATCCCAGTACTAGAAAATTCTTATTAGGTACAGCAAGCATCAAAATGGACTATCTAGGATAATTTTAACATCACAGTTCTATTGGGAGTCAACTATTCTAAATGGAAAGCTATGTTAGATGTTTTTAGGCATATGATCCTTATCTTCTTGTATAAGTAAAGATTTAAAAAAAAATCAAAATCAAGTGAACACAGCTGATATTTTTAGTATTATAGGACTGGATTATAGAATATTCCTTCAGTGATAGGTCACAGGAAGTGGCACTGCAGTGTGGTTCAAAACTCACAGTGTGTACATGACATTCTCCAAACACTCTGTAAGGTAAATAAGAAGTACTCCCACATGTTTATCACTCAAACATAAGCCCTTATTTCCTGCACAAAACTAAAACAGGATTCAACACTCTTAGAAACAAACCCAACATCGGAACATTCCCTATCTGCCTCGGATTAAATGGAATAAACCTTCAAGGTGACAGCTGGTGAAACGGACACTAAATAATTATCATTATTTACAGGCAAATTTAGACTTGGAATCATATTTTCCATGCTGACAAATTATTCACGCATTTCTCCCGCACAGTGGACGTCCAGAAAGATCTGATGCAGTACCTCAGTGGTTAAGGCTCTCTTCCAGTGACCACAATGTTGCACGGTAGTTTTCGAGGTCTGCCAGAAACCAACTTTTTAATTTTCAAAGTGTCAGTTATCACATGTGTCTGACTTGGATTGGAAAGTCATGTCAGGTCATGTCATTTTCTGAACCGCTTTATTCTTTATTAAGGTCACGGGGAGGCTGGAGCCTATCTCAACCGACTTTGGGTGAAGGTGGGGCACACCCAGAACAGCTCGCCAGCCATTCGCATGGCTAACACACCCAAACAACCATTCACACACACATTCACACCTAGGAGCAATTTTGAATGGCCAATTAACCCAATGTGCACCTTTTTGGACTGTGGGAGGAAACCAGAGTACCCAGAGGAAACCCAGGCAAGCATGGGGAGAGCGTGCAAACTCCAGACAGAAACACCCTCGCCAAGCCCAGGACTCAAACCCAGGACCATATTGCAATGAAGTAGACATGCTAACCACTACGCCACCAAGCCACTCGGATTATAAAGTGTATTTCTAAATAGTTTCATGTATCCAGATTTGTAAAACCTCACCAAATTCAATGGTTATGGGCTGGTTGGTGTTCGTACTTTCTTATGATTAATTTTACAGAAATGTGTGAATATGTAGATGAAACCGGTTGTAAATGTTGAAGACTTTAACTGTGCCGTTATACATAATGTTGTATTCCTCTTATGCTACAGCAATTTGCCAACACTCACTGACTGCCAACTTTTATTTATTAAAGAACGTCATTAACGTACCATATAGCATCTATGGTTCAGTTAACAGACATTCGTGTGCTAGAAACAGGGCAGTGGAGGCTCAGTGTTTAAAGCTCTGCCTTACTGGACAGAAGGTCAGAGGTTCAAACCCCAGTACCACCAAGTTACCACAGTTCAGTAAGGTCTTTAACTTTCAACTGCTCAATTGTTAAATAAATGAGAGTAAATGTAAGTCACTCTGGATAAGGGCATCTGCCAAATGCCATAAATGTAAATGCATAAACTGCTTGACCTCTGACCCTTACAAATCTCTAAAACTGGAGACTCCTTCCAAAAATGACAAATAAATGTCTTCTCGCAGAAAATTAGTTATGATATCAATAACATCAACACACTTCCATGTAACGTACAAATGCCACCATACAAGTACTTGCGCTGCTGTTATAGAAGATTAAACAACACCTCTGGACCAATCAGAATAAAGAACTTAACAAAGCGGTGGTATAAACTGTCTTCATTGTCAGTGTGTTTGTAGTTTCCGATTATGAAGATGATTTCATATTTGAACAGATATACGTCTAAACCTTGTATGAACCAAACTCCTTGTTTCTCCGCATCTTAGTACTAGTACTAGTACCAGTACTAGTAAAGTACTGGTAAAAATGCATAGTACTTTTAGCAAAGGGAATCCGTAATGCTGACTCATGCAAACACATACCTAAACATGGAATGTCTAATGTGACATTTTGCTCTCAGGCAGTGTACTTCCAGTTTCAGAACTCAGAAAGAGATTTGAAGTCAGAAACAAACCCAGTTAGACACAGTACGAGGCTGGGTTGAAAAGTTCATAGGCTGATCATGATGCAATGATCGAACTGTGGTTTATTTTTCGACATAGTCAGTGTTGCAGCGCTTGGATCCCATCATCCTGACGGTGAGATGGAACACTATGAACTTTTCAGCCCGGCCTTGTATGTTGACATTAAGACAGTGCAACGTAGTGGCAGTGTTGGGGCAGTGACTGGAAATAATTACTTTAATGACCGTCCCTAGTGAGCAATGTCGTTCTGCCTCCTACATCTGATAAACGAAGATGTTTTCAGCTCCCTTATAGTATATAGTAATCATAAATATAAATTCCACCCTATAGCACTGGGATGTGGCTTTCGCTCTCAAACATATCAAGTCATGCTGACCAAAAGTAACAACAGTTACACCTGCGATAACACTGATCCTTTACATCTGAGTCCAGTACTAATATTTTAATGAGACAGACACACCAGGATCTACACATTATACTCTTATTTCTATACAGTAAACGCACATCGTTGTCTATGTGAATAGCACTGACTAGGAATTTAGTAGCCTGGACAAGTCAGGGATTGTCTCTTTTTAAAACTATAATCTGAAAAGATTTCTATGCTGGTGTAGAACATCCTTTTAGAATATATGTAGTTCTGTACAGTGTACTGTATAATCCTACAGTTCAGGATAAAATATCACATTAATGTGTGTATATGCGGTACACTTACAGGTCTGGCGTGTCTTGGCTTTTTGGGAGCTCTTGCTGGACTCGCACCACACAGTGACGCAGTCCTCCAACAGCCGGAAGCCACGGTGTTTCTGCCAGCTTGGTGAGCGTACCTTTACCATCCTGGAGCCCTGCAGCATCGTACGCACATTTTTGTCATCCAGCAGTCCTGCAGACAGACCACACACACACACACACACACACACACACACACACACACACACACACACACACTTTGAGAAAAAATAAACCTTAAATCTTACAGTAAAAACTTGTCAAATGAATCTCCTTTAACAAACAAAAATCTCCTTTACGTTCCAACTTCTGTATGATTTTTGCCAGAAAAAGCCGTATGATTTGTTTTAGCAGAAACAACTGCCAAAGTTCCAATAATTTGAAAAGCCTGTGTTGAATATTTTTCGATTTAAAGTGTAGAAGAGGCCGTCACCTGCTATGAACAGCTTCAGGACATATTAGGCCAAGAAAAAATAGGCAAAATAAGTATATTAGATGAAAACGATGCAGGACAATTGGTCCGCTATCTCGGGATTAAAAAACATTATCCTGAATGGATAACACTTGAATCCAAACAACGGACAGTCACAGTTTGGGCCACTCGAAGCAGGCAGCATCATCATTATCATGCTTTAAAATAATTTTTTTTTAAAAGCATAACAATTTTAGTTTGTTTGTTTTGTTTTGTGTTTCTGAGTAGTATATACTAAAACACCTTTACAGAGCACAGTGTACTTACAGTATAGTATTTCCATGAAGTATGTACTAAACTCTGAATGAGCAAGCTAAACAGATACCATTAGCCAATTAGACGGTGATAACACTAGAGGTGTGACAGAAAAGCGACTGATGCAAATCACTTTTCATTCTCAAATTTGTCATGCGGCATGGCTTTTTGGTCACCTGATTCGTGAACTCATCACAAAAAATTTCAAACGTTTGAAATTTGCACAAATGGTGCAAAAAGGAGACTCTGATGTTTTGCTCTTCGTTCGCAAGAAAAAGCGACTTCCACGCGTAATGTTTGAGACCTGATGGCATCCGCCGTATTCCATGTATCTTGTCATCATTCGTATTTTATTCTTTTTTTTTTTGTTCGCACTAATAACACATGAATAAAAAGCGAATGGTTTAAGAACAAAAAGCGAATGAAACGTGACTGATTCACGACAGGATTTTTACGCCAATCATCTGCAAACCAATCACAAATTACTCGCTAATCAGTCGTAAAAATTGTTGCGCGACCTTCTTGCGACTCTTGCGCAATATATATACGTATTTAAGCCGCAAAAAATTTGCTTGCATGTAGAGTCGCAAAACATAAAAAAATTTGCAAAAAAAATCTATTCACATCAGTCGTTTTTCTATTGCACCTCTAGTGTGATCACCCACTTAGCTGAATGTGAATGTCTTTGGACTGTTGGAGGAAACTGGAATGCCTGGAGGAAACCCCATGCAAGCAAGTCCGCACAGAAACACCATCACCGAGCCCGGGTCTCCTTCTTGCTGTGAGGCGGACAGGCTAACCTCTACACCACTGTGCCGCCACATTAATACTTTATTATGTATTAATTTTGATCCAAGAAGAAGCATGTAACTGTCGCGTCTCATCTCTCCTTTAAACTCACTCGCTACAAGTTATTTTTTACCGAAGTCATAGGTCTCCAGCACACCTGCTATATGTAGTAAATTTTGTATAACACACACACACTCTCTCTCTCTCTCTCTCTCTCTCTCTCTCTTCGTGCTGTCCTAGAAGTGACCCTGTATTTATGTGGTGCTGTGTCAGTAATTAGTGCTCTTTAAAACACTGACTCACACACTATTACTACATTATTAACAGTTGGGTTTTGGCATAAACATTTCTAAATGTCACATTCTTGTAAACACACACACACACACACACACACACGGAGCATTAATAGGTCAGTAGTCAGTGTGTGTATTATCATAAGACAGAGATGGGGTGTATTCATCAGAGGCTGTTGTGGGTTAAATACTGTAGTGACCGTAGGAGATTAAACACAAAGCATGGTGTAAGAAACATGACTCCATCTTACACCATCCATGAGAAAAGAATGAGATAAAGATTTAATGGAGAAGTGAGAGAAAGGAGCATATAGTCAGTGTGTGTGTGTGTGAGAGAGAGAGAGAAAATGTTATTTGTGTGTGTCTTTCTATTTTGAAAAGCCGTCACATTAGGATTTGCGGTAACATGGAAAGAAAAGCAATTGCCATTCAGTGAGGGAGGATGAGAAACCCGGCCTGGCCCTGGCAGATCAACTGGAGCTTCTATTAGTTCTTAGAGGCAGGAATACCGCAGGGTGATTGATGGATAGGATACGTGACGCCTTTCGCAGAGAATTTTACTTTACGCCGCCTGATTCTGTAGGATCAAAATCCTAAACAGCACAGCATTCCCAGCAGGCACCAGGTTCCAAACTCATACTGAAACCTCAGAGATGCTTCTTCAGCTGTCTGGAAGATTTCATCAGTTTATTAGATAAATCAATATCCAAAGTGATCCAGACATACTTGGTTTCCAAACCCACCACACGGTGGCGTAGCAGTGAGCATGTCCGTCTCACAGGAAGAGGGTCCTTGGTCCGAGTCCCGGGCTCGAGCATTTCTGTGTGGAGTTTGCATGATCTCACCGTCTTTGCGTGGGTTTCCTCCAGGTACTCCAGTTTCCTCCAATAGTCCGAAGACATGCACATTTGATAATTGGCAGTTCCAAAAACTGCCCCTCTGTGATGGTCTGAGATTCAAAGATTTCTGACAGCAAACATGCCGACGGTGGAGGAGGCTGTAATAATGTGCCTGTTAAAAAAACAGGAAAAAGTGGAGGCAGCATTACAGATGAATAAACATCATTTATCCATCGTCTGTGCCGTTTATCCTTCAGGGTCATGAGGGAAGAAGGAGCCAATCCCAGCTGACCTTATGTCAGAGGCACGGTTACACCCTGAACGGGCCGCCAGTCTATTACAAGGCTAACACAGACTCAAACAACCATTCACACTTATATGTGCACATATGGACTATTTAGAGTCACCAATGTGCATGTCTTTGGACTGCGGGATGAAACCAGAGTACCCAGAGGAAGTTCGACGACAAATGCCAGCTCAGAGAGATTGTACAATAAACGTTTTGAGACACCACTGAAAGTGGCGTTAAAAACTTTCAGATGCCGCTGTAGACATTGCATCAACCATCCATCCTTCATTAAGCCAAAATCAGTTTCCGTCCCATGCTGCTGATTCTCAGTTTAAAGTTAAGATCAACACTTTCACTAATTAAGAACTGGTACATCCTTCAATAGTGTAGAGAAATGTGATACACAGATTTATCATCTTGTATATAAGATTATTGTAGCGCCTCCAGGTGGGGCACCATAGTCATGGAATATGGCTTAAAGTGATGGCCCGTGTCCATGTCGTGTCCATCCCGTGTCCCCGTTTGCCCACCACAGGAAACCGAGGAGGGCTGCCATGTCACCAGGTTGTCGCTGACTGGCTGTTATATAACACTGACTTGCATTACTTGCAATCTAACTTAGGAAAAGAAATGTTCCTGTAGCACAAACACTGACGGAACATCACTCACTCTCGTCGTTAGCCTATCTCAGCCGACTCTGGGCGAAGGTGAAGGCGGGGTACACCCAGAACAGCTCGCAAGTCCATTGCAGGGCCAACCACACACAACCATTCACACCCACACTCACACCCAGGGGCGATCTGGAATAGCCTACTAGCCTAACATGCATGTCTTTGGACTGTGAGAGGAAACAGAAGTACCCGGAGGAAACCCACGCAAGCACGGGGTGAACACACAGAAACGCCTGAGTCCAGAGCTCAAACACAGAACGGTTGCTGTGAGACCGACTGAAGTGCTAACCACTACACCAACATGTCGCCCACACAGAAAATCAATTAAACGGTTGCTTAAACTAACACGAGAGGTGAAACAAATACAGCCAGATGATGACTCTCAAATGGGCTACATCTCATACTTTAAATGCTAGTAGTGTGGAAAATATGATGAATGTAATGCACTACTAATACCTAGATTATTGTTTAAACCCACTGGATACTTTTGAATTCTTTGGTGTCAGCCTGGAGGAGTGCTCAGAAACGACCATGGTTTGAATTTTATCCACAAAATAAACAGTGAAATCAGATGGACCAGTTTAAAAAACAAAATAAAATAGAATAAAACGTCACCATCATCAGGCAGGGATGCATCATTTAAATTAAGCGTCAAATGTTAGTGATTCATGTGAAGTCTTACCACACTACAAACTCTAGATTGCGTAAATACATAACTACAGTGTAATAATATAGTGCGGAGTGCTGAGTGTACCATTTGAGACACAGCTCCTGGACTGCGGGACCAGACGTACAAATTTTCCTGGATCCCTAAAAGCATTTATTGGCATCTTCCTCCCACTCTATCAGCCTACTCGCCTCCCCTCACTCATCAGTATTCAGCAGTGATGTAGGCTGCATTTGAAATTTGGAGCCATCTTTTTCACAAACATTAAAAATAGACCACAGGGGTCCAGGCGCTCCCGCCGAAAGGATCGTTTCATAATACGCCAATATAGAACAAGCATCGCAAGTTTGAAAGCCCCAGCTTCAGCGCGCGGCAAGAAAATATCCAGAAACTAAAGTGTGATGGACAGACCATGGATGGTAACGGATGGAACCCATTCCTAAAGCTCCTGAACCACTTTGTGCGCGAGAGCTAAAAATATTCTGGTAATTTAATAAACAAAACAAAATCACCATTTAACAAAGATCTCTTTACAATCAAATCGTTCTGGAGCCAGAAAATACCAGAACTGCTTAAGTGGGTTTCCTCCGGGTACTTTCGGTTTCCTCCCACTTGACTTGAGCAATGGAATATTTTGTTTATAGCACTAATGCACTAAATTTAACCTAAAGATTAACCAGATCGCAACTCAACACTGAAGGTAATTCTAAAGACTGGACTGAAATGGGGAAGAGTTTTACAAACACACTTTAAAAGAAAAGTTTTCAAAGTTTGTAACTAGAAACCTGTTTAACAGCCAAATAAAATAAATTCCACTGATCCCCTGTGAGCATGGATTTATTTCAAGAAGTGTCTCCCCCGTCCAAAACGTTCCCCCCGTCCCCCCCATTTTCTCCCCTAATTTTAGTCATATCCAATTCCCACCTGTCAAGTATTGCCTTCGCAATCACACGACTACCACCAACCAGGGAGGGGCATAAGCATGCACATGCCCCCTCTGTGACATGCAATGCTATCACCTGCATCTTTACGAACTGCTGCGCATGTGTATTTGGGGGCGGCCTAACACAATCTGAGTGAAAGCGCTATCCGCCCCCTCATACGAATGAGCTCACAGACACCCATGGCTGGCTGGTGATCGCTGTGAATGATAGGGAAGTGAGCGTATCCCATCCCTCCCTCCCGTGAGAGCTCGGCCAATTAGCCGAAATACCCCAACGTCCCAAATACTTGATTATAATTCTTATATCACAAATTTCAGCTATATGCAAATCAAAAGCACACACAACAAGCCCTGCACACACAACAACCACACTCACTGGACATCTTTGTGTGCATACTGCACCGACACTTTACACACCATATTACTTATCGTCACTACATTTATATTTTATATTATTTATATATATATATTTGACCTTTAGCTATTGGTGTCCTTCAAATAGCTATTGATATTTTATTCTTCTTGATATTGATAGCTTTTATTCTTCTTCCAATTTAGGACAGTCATAATAAGCATTTCACTACATGTTGTACTGTGTATGATTTTGTATGTGACAAATAAATTTGAATTTGAAAAAAGGAGTCGAGTTTTTAAGCCTGGTATGGAGCAAATGGAAATGGATTCCAACACTCCACTTCTTGAACACTTGCTGGGCTGAACAGTTTTCAAAAATAGAGATCGTACTGCAAACCACAAAAAAACTTAATATATGAACCCAATTCACGTGTAGTATCCTTCGTAAACTAAATTTCCATCTATATGAATGATTATGTCTTGATTGATAACACCATTCATAATATTTATGCTAAAAATGACACCGCCCATTAAATTTTTTAAATAATACTTTTTGGAGCCACTGACTCTTCGATTGCTGAACCAGTAGAACACACATTAAATCTGAGTCGACTCTTGCACTTGGACCCCTATAATAGCTTTGATAATGTGGGTTGTAAAGGTTGTGACAGAAGAAAAATCATGGACTTCCTGGCTATGCTTCCCAGAGCTCTGCCTTCTCCGAGAACCACTGCTTTAAGAGACATAACGTTCAGTTAACTGGATTCTGAACATGTTTAAACTGTCAAAGAAATCAAGAAACAGGGTGAAAAAAATCAAGACAGCAAATACAGTTAAACACCCCAAAACGTCTCCATCCGAGGAACAATAGGTAAAGGTCATTCTTTATGAGATGGAAAGGAATCTAGACAAATCTGAGCATCTGGTGGATTCATATGGCAGCAGATGAATCCACCAGATGTACAATGGTGAAATAGTCTTGCAGCTAAGACGTTAAGAAACAGCAAGCAGCAGATCTTTCGCTCCACTAAAGGCCTTAAAATATGGCGTGATAATCAGTGGCAGAAAGTCTTATAGAGTGATAAGTCCCAGTGTGAGATTTCTGGATCACAACGGCTCGAGAATTTCAGGGAAAGAACTGGATGTTGTCAGATTTCCGTGAAACTTGGAGTGTAAAGGTGGTGAATGATTTCTGTCACTGGCCAATTCACTAAAAGAAGAAGGAAAGGACATTTATCATCGGTTAGCACGTCCGCCTCACGGCTAGTCCCGGACTCAGCGAGGGTGTTTTTGTGTGGGATTTTCATGTTCCCACATGCTTGAGGTACTCCAGCTTCCTCCAAAAACATGCACATTAGGATACCTGGCTGTTCCAAATTGCCCCTAGGTGTGTGTGTGTGTTACCCTGTGATGCTCTGGCGAGCTGTTCAGGGTGTACCCCAGCGTCCCTGCGACCATAATAGTAGGATTAAACGGTTCGGCAAATGAGTGAGTGAGCAATATAAAGCAACAAAACATTACTGCATCCAGAAATTCTTGCTGAATGTAGTCATTACACTTCAGATATTAGTAATATTCAGTCATGTGACTTTTGCTAGGTATTTTATTTCCGGTGAATGAAGTGGTTCCCTGCGATGGCCTGGCGAGATGTCCAGGGTGCACTTCGCCCTCACCTAGAGATGGGCGCTAGCTGACCCTATTTAGGATTAAGCAGTTCAGAAAATGAATGAATGGTCAGACAAACCAAAATGTCTGCCGTTGTGAAAGGAAGCAGTGTATATATACACATATATAATATATATGTGGCTGGGTAAAAGATTTATGTGCACACGTCCCTGCAAGATAAATCCTTGTTTTGCCTGAACAAGTATGCATATCTCCTTTCAAAATCAAATTAAACGACTGCTTTACACATTAAAAAAGCTTCTTCAGTCCTTCCTTTAGTTTCCAGCTAAACAAAAAGAGATGTTAAAAAAGAGAGGGGGGGGAAAAAAGATGTGGCTTTGGCTCTTTTAATAGCTTCTGCCGCTTTGTAGAAAAACAAAGTCTTTCTTTTCGGTCCTGTCTTAGTGAAAACAGATACAGAGACAAATCTGCTAAGGACAGAACAGAAATCATTGCCATCTGGATATTTAGTGCAGATGTGGAAAGCAGCACGTCGGGCAGTCTGAGCTGAAGGTCACCGCATATAAACATGTCTCGCCTCTCAGGTCTATAACAAAGCAGCAGGACGGAGAATGTGGAGAGAGAGAGAGAGAGAGAGAGAGAGGGAGAGAGAGAGAGAGAGAGAGAGACAGAGAGAGAGACAGAGAGAAAGACAGAGGCAGAGAGACAGAGACCGAGAACGGAGAAAGATTGAAAATTAAGGATGAGAACCCAGTAGGTGGACGAGTATGTAGCCGGGTAATGAAAGGGAAAGGTGAATAAACAAAAGGAAGCCGCAGAGAAAGATGTTAAAGGGAAACATATGCCAGTGCTTTTTCAAAATGATCCTGATTAACCCGGGCGCTTCGTGAACAGAGAATAGAACAGAAAAGCCACTGACCCATGTTGAAATATGATTTATGAAAATATAATGGCAGTTTTTGGGACGGCAATAAACATTTACGCGAAATATGCTATCTGAAATCCCTGTTAGCATTTCCTTAAATGAAGCGACTGCCCTTAGATTTCCACCATGAAGTAGCGTCCTAACGACACAAGCACATCGCTTAGCGAAGCGCTTTTGGCCAGCTCTGTCCGCCTAGGTAACCTTCTTGGATGTTTCCTGCTTCCAAATGTTTCTGAGTGAAACCGTGAGCAGTATCAAGCTAGTTCCCTACTTGAAGTGCAGATCTGTGAGCAGTATCTAGCAAGTTCATTAATAAATAGGTTATATTCTCATTAGCTTATGATTATTTCAGCTTATTTTGGGTTTTTTATTATAATAAATAGGGTCCCGGGTTCGATTCCCAGGCTCGGGGCGTTTCTGTGTGCATGCTCTCTCCGTGCCTGTGTGGGTTTCTGCCGGGTACTCTGGTTTTCTCCCACACTCCAAAAACATGCACAGTAGGCTGGTTGGCAATTCCAAATCACCCCTAGGTGTGAGTGTGAACGGTTGTATGTGTGTTGGCCCTGCAATGGCCTGGCAAGCAGGGTGTACCTCGCCTTCGCCCAGAGTCTTCAGAGATGGGCGCCAGCCTCCCCGCAACCCTAATTAGGATTAAGCGGCTTAGAAAATGAATGAATGAATGAAAGACTTGTCGCTCATCACTTCCTGTATGGATGCCCTGACAGTCTTTTGATTCAAGAGATTTTTTAGTCTTATTTCTTAGTCCAGGAAAAATTTTATGAAATTCTTGTTTTTGCTAATTGCATATATGCTACAGACGCAGTGAACAGAGAGTTTTAAAATACATCCTGTATTATTTTGTTCGAAAGAGTGTGGGAAGAAAAAAAAAACCCAAAACAAAACCCACACACAGAAAGACTTGATCTCTCCAAGCACCTTTTAAAAACAGCCAGCAGTGTTTCAGAGAAAGTGTCCCTCACCACAGCAACCGCAGAATGAACGCCGACCGCTGATAACGTGTCCCTGACATCTAGGCCACCGCATGTGTGTAGCATATGAGCTTGTGTGTTTCTGTGTCTGGTTAGGAGGGTTTTACTTGGCAAGCTTTGTCATTTTGCCCCAGTAATTCAGCTTGGCTGATTAATGACAATGAAAAGGGCCACATGAGAGAGAGAGAGAAAGAGAGAGAAAGAGAAATAGTTTACACTCTAGTAAAAATCTTCTCATGGCTTCACCAGAGTAACGGCCATATTCAGTAAAATCCTGCGGTACAGATCCATGGTCACGACAGGATTTACTTAAGAAAGGAAGGATCTTAATTTCTTTTCTTTTTTTTGTCTGTGGATAAGTATGTCTGTCTGGCTGTCTATCTCTCTCTCTCTTTCTATCTGTCTCTGTCTGTCTGTCTCCCTTTGTCCCTGTCTGTCTCTCTATGGCTGTATTTCTCTTTGTCTGTCTCTCTCTATCTGTTTCATTCTCTCTGTCTATCTCTCGCTCTCTCACACTGTTGCTCTGTCTGTCTGTTTGTTTCTCTCTCTCGGGCTGCCTGTCTCCCTCTCTCTCTCTTTCTCTCTCTCTCTCTCTCTCTCTCTCTCTCTCTGTCTGTCTTCCTTTTTGTCTCTCTGTCTCTTCTCACTTTCTCTCGGTCTGCCTGTCAAACTTTCTCTCTCTATCTGTCTGTCTGTCTCCTTTATTCCATTTCTTTCTCTGTCTGTCTGTCTGTCTTTTTGTCTGGCTCCACTCTCTGTTTGTCTGTCTCTCTGTTTCTGTCTGTCTCTTCCCTCTCTGTCTTTCTATGGCTCTTTCTCTCTGTCTGTCTGTCTGTCTGTCTGTCTCCCCCCCTGTCTTTGTCTATCTGTCTCTCTTTGTCTGTCTGTCTCTCTCTCTGTTAGTCTCTTCACACTTGAAACATTATATTGTAGTACAGCCACATTACAACATACTCCCAAAAAGAGCAACTTACAATCCCTTAATTCCAATGTGCACGAACATAAATAAGAGGCTCCAACCCCCCAAAACTCGGACATCAGTACTGTACTGAACATTTTTAAATAAATAAATAATATAAAGTGCAATTTTAATAAAACTCGAAAATGTTTTATTTTGTTTTCTAGTTTTTATTCTGTTTCTTACTGGATCTGCTTTTGATTCTGTGGATATCAAAGCATGAGAAATCATTTTCACACACAGTCCTGACCTTAACCCTTACTGAAAGGTATTGGGATGTGCTGGTAAATTATCTATGAAGTAGTTTGACCCTCACATCACCAATATGAGGTCCCAGTAGAAAAATTTAAAATAATAATAATAATTAAATAAATAAATAATTAATTCTTATTGTTATTAATAACAATAATATCAATAATAATAATAATAATAATAATAACAATAATAATAATAATTATTATTATTGATATTATTATTACTGTTGTTATTATAATAATAATAATAATAATAATAACAATTATTATAATTATTACTGTTATTGTTATTATTATTATTGTTATTATTATTATTGTTGTTATTATTATTATTATTACTGTTGTTATTATTATTATTATTATTACTGTTGTTATTATTATTGTTATTATTACTGTTGTTATTGTTATTATTATTATTATTATTATTATGTAACTCTGGATGAAAATAAAGGTTATAGGCTTGTATAAGGTTGTCGATTGTATTATGTTGAAGTCTGAAGAAAGCTGTAAAGGCTAATCAAGACCAGCAGGACAGTGTGTTAGCTTATCCCCCTGATTCAGGGGACCCTATGAAATATTCAGGAGGACTTACTCATGGGATTTACAGTTGGAACCGAACGCTGCAGTTCCAAAAATCCAAAAACAATAGACTTGCATTTGTAATTTCCTCCTGCTCAGATGGTCAGAGGAGATAAATAGGATTAAGGAACCATAATACATTACAACTGGGTTACAATTATGGTTAGGAATTTTGTGTTTCTTTAAGGATCCTATTTGCACTACGATCGTTCGATAGTTCATTAGAGTTCCGTACAAATAATATAATACTAAACCTATAATATACATTTATTTATTCATTCATTTGCTGAACCGCTTAGTCCTACGAGGGTCGTGGGGAGGCTGGAGCCTATCTCAGCCGACTCTATGGGCGAAGACAGGGTGCACCTTGAACAGTGCGCCAGTCCATCACAGGGCCAACACACATGCAACCACTCACACTCACACCTAGGGGCAATTTGGAACAGCTTGTTAGACTAATGTGCATGTCTTTGGATTGAAGGAGGAAACCAGAGTACACTGTGGAAACCCACACAAACACGGTGAGAAGATTCAAACTCCACGCAGAAACGGCCTTGCCGAGCTTGGGACTGAAGCCCAGGACCTTCTTGCTGTGAAGTGGACAGGCTAACCACTACGCCACAGTGGCGCACACATACTATTATATATTATTATTATATATTATTACCATGTTATTATAACTCAGGACAGAGAACGATGTTGCTGTTTTGGGTGAATTTAATGGCCATACGAGAGCATTACTTCTACCAACCAATTAAAAATCACCATAAATAACCTGCCAGACTTGGAACCATTCCTAAGAGCATGATCTTTTCTTGGAAATCTACTCAACAATGAGGAATTTAATCACCTGCTCCCTTCACCCCCATGCGCCCCACTTACTTCCACAACGTCGCTCTTCTGAAGTGCAAAACATGCCAATCCCGCTCGGACACAGCTGCGGAAATGTGTGGTGATGACTGTTTTATTTTAAAGTGTTGATTATAAGGAAGATGACCAAGTGTTGTTATGCAGATGTGAAGGATCTTTTCGTAAGTTATACGTAGGTACCCTGGTGTATAATCTGCTCCCCTGCAACAGGGTTTTATAGCAATGAGCTTACATAAGCACCGAATTCCTTTCTCTTAGTACGTGGTGTAGTGGTTAGCATGTCCGCTTCACAGCAAGAAGGTTCTGGGTTCGAGTCCTGGACTTGGCGAGGGCGTCTCTGTGTAGAGTTCTGTGTACATGTTTTCCCCGTGCTTACGTGGGTTTCCTTTGGGTACACCGGTTTCCCCCCCAGTCTAAAGACATGCACATTAGGCTAATGGGCTGTTCCAAATTGCCCCTAGGTGTATGTGTGTGTGTGGTGATGGTATGGCGAGCGGTTCATGGTGTACCCTGCCTTTCGCCTGGGGTGGGCTATGATGGGCTCCAGCCTCCCCGCGACTCTAATAAAGGATGAAGGACAGGATATTTCATGCACCGTTTTGCCCCTGAGTTTTTAATATGAATATATTCCAGTGTGCACCATATATTGTTTTTCATGTGCATAATGTACAGCACATCTTTACACTCTGTGATTTCTATGACATCCCTGATATCCAAAACCCTATGAGTCAAATACATTAGAGAAACTATTAGAGTCCAAGATCAAACCTAAACCTGTTACACATCAGCGATTCAGGTGGACTGTGATCTGTTTGTGTTATTCGGTATTCTGATATAACCGGACCATCCAGGCTCCTAAAGCCATTCAACGGGTCGTACTATTCAGAGTTAGGGACTTAAAAACACATGGCTATAAATACCTGTATTCAGGAGTGGAACTTATCTCAATTGTTAGGGAACCCATTCAGATTATTCGAATGACCTGTGTACAGTTTCTGCCTCAAAGGTTGCCAGGTTTTTAAAAAAGAAGCATGTTTAACATGGTTAGTGAAGTAATATGCTCATTAATAACTAAGTAATAACTATGTGGTTTATTTATTTGGTGTTTAAAACTAATGAAATTGAGTATAAATTGGGGAGTAACTGAGCAGACTGCTTGAGATTTGCTGTCAGTTTAGCTTTAAAATACGATATACGATATATTATACGTCAGACAGGGTTTTAAACATTTAAGTTGGTGTGAATGAGGTAAATGGAGAGAATGGAGAGCTGGGGGGCTGAAGGAGAAGCTTGTCATCACCGTAGGTCGGAGTGGATGTCTGATTCAGTGAGTGAGTAAGAGAGAGTGTGTGAGAGAGAGAGAGAGAGAGAGAGAGAGAGAGTTCAAGATGTGGGAGTAGAACGAGAGATGAGGAACGGAAAGGAGGTTTGAAAGTGTGCGAGAGGTGCTCATACATAACCACACATACACAAAACACCGAGAGAGTCATATATCGTGACATTAGCTGACCAAAGCCGCAGCCCACACTCTCACATGGTCAGTGCATGGTACCTGAAAGCAGGCTGTAGGGTTAAAAAAAAAAAAAAAAAAGGGCTGTAAATTTATACACTCGTTTACTAATGAACAAAACCCCGGTTCCGCGAGAATATTTAACTCATATATGACTCCGACATCAGCATTTTGGTTATGAACCTGTGTAAGTGGGTCAGGATCAGAAGTACCTGAACATATTTATGGGCTTTTTTCACCAACACAAGGATCATGATTGTATAAATCAGGAACATGCGATCGTTTTACAGCACCTCAGTTATTTCATAAGACTTCTCTGTTTCTTCATCCTGGTTAGAATCGAGCTGATAATCTAATTTCACTGTACTTACTGCAACATCAGTAAGACAAATGCAATCCCACTACCTGTGGTGTCATCTCTGCTTTTACAGTTACATAAAATCCAGAGTGAGTAAATCAGAGAAGTGAAAGATCAGGGTAGCGAGCACAGTGATCTCCATGTTGCTCTGGCTGCAAAGTTCCTTATTATGTTATCTTCATGGAATGGGAGGTGTGGCACTGGCCTATTTATATACCTATTGCATTCACTCACTCGTTTGCTGAACTGCTTAATCTTATTAGGATCGCTGGAAGGCCGGAGCCTATCTCAGCCGACACTCTGCAAATGCATGGTACACCCTAAACACCTCGCCAGGCCATCGCAGAGCAACACGCACACAACCTTTCACACTCACATCCACACCTAGGGGCAATTTGGAACAGCCAGTTAGCCTAATGTGCATGTCTTTGGCTACACAACCATGGAGAGAACATGCACACGGAAACGCCCTTGTCGAGCCCGAGACTCAAACCCAGGACCTTCTTACTGCAAGGCGGACGTGCTATCGTCCAGCTACGCACAGGAAAAAGCAAACGTTCATCCCTTCGGTGAAACATGAGTTTATACTGAAAGATAGTGGTGGTGTTTCATGGTGAAGGTTGTGAGTTCAAATCCCAGCATCACCAAGATGCACTGAGAAAGACCTATGAGGTATTCGGTTTTATCCTGTCCGAATTCACTTCGGTCGATTTGGAAAAAAGTGTCAGCCAAATAAGCTAACGTAAAGCAAAAAAGAGCCAAAAAAGAAAAAGAAAAAAACACTTTAAATTTAAACATACATTAATTTAAGAGTATATGGTTTGTCCCATAGATTACTATATACCAAATATATAGACTACATATATAGGAATAAAAAAAAAAAAACCCCAATAAAATATCACTTTTCAGAATATACTACACGGGAATGGCGCAATCTGATTGGTTTGCTATCTGAAGATATTAAGCAGTTATTGAATGAGGTGAAGTATAATACAGAGTGTTATTGGTGAAGGGGTTGTTATCTGTCGAGGACAAAGGCAAAGTAATTCTCTATCATATTTCAAATTCATAATTCAAGATCTTTTTAAAGTAGACAGTCACCTTACTGTGTTATACGTGCTAGTTGTGCAATAATTATTCAGCTTATTCAATTGCAACGATGCAATAATTCAGTTATCCCGAGGCAATGATGCAATACCAAGAATTATTTGATGGCTTTCAAACAATCGGAATTGAAAAAAAAAAAAAATCTCTTGAATGAATTAAAATAGACATTATCCACCTCGCGGACTCAGAATAGTCCTTATATCAAAAACAGTGGACAAAAAAAAAAATCAGATTTGCCATGGTCACTGATTCTGAAATCCTAGAATTGCAACAAAATTGTAATTAATTTATTCATTCATTTGACGAACCGCTTAATCCCACTAAGGTCGTAGGGTTGCTGGCGCCTATTGCAGCCGACATGATGGAAGGCGGGGTACACCCTGAACAGCTCGCCAGACCATTGCAGGACCAACACACAGACAGCTATTTACACTCACACCTAGGGGCAATTTAGAGCAGCCAATTAGCCTAATGTACATGTTTTTGGACTATGGGAGGAAACAGGAGTACCTGGAGAAAACCCATGCAAGCACTGGGAGACTATGGGAACTCCACACAGAAACACCCGAATAAAAATGTAAAAATAAATCATGGCGGCATGATGGCGAGTGGTTAGCACGTCACAGCAAGAAGGCCTGGGTTCAATTCCCGGGCTCGGGTGTTTCTGTGTGGAGTTTGCATGTTCTCCCAGTGCTTGTGTGGGTTTCCACAGGGTACTCCGGTTTTCACCCACAGTCCAAAAACATGCACAGTAGGCTGATTGGATGTTCCAAATCACCCCTAGGTGTGAGAGCAAGTGTGAATGGTTGTGTCAGTGTTGGCCCTACGATGGCCTGCCGAGCTGTTCAGGGTGTACCCCGCCTTCGCCCAAAGTCGGCTGAGATGGGCGCCAGCCTCCCCACAACCCTAATTAGGATTAAGCGGTTCAGAAAATGACTGGAAAAAAATCTTATTATAGTTTACTTTTCTTACGTTTGCGTGTGGACGGCATGGTGACATAGTGGTTAGCACATCCGCCTCACAGCAAGAAGGTCCTGGGTTCAAGTCCTGGGCTCACCAAGGGTGTTTCTGTATGAAGATTGTATGATGTTCTGCTCCCCGTGCTTGCCAGTTTCCAGATATTCCGGTTTTCTCCCACACTTCAAAGACATGCATATTAGGCTATTTGGCTGTTCCAAAATGCCGCAGGTGTGAGTGTGTGCTTGAATGGTTGTGTGTAGGCCCTGCGATGAACTGGTGAGGTGTTTATGGTGTACCCCACCTTCGCCAGAGTTGGCAGAGATAGGCTCCGGTCTCCCCGTGACCCTATTAAGATTAAGCTGGGTGGCAAATGACTGAATGTTCATGTGTAGTAGATACTAAAACGATTATTCACCTCAGGCTCAGTGGGTATCATTGAATATTCAACAGTATCCACCTTGCCTTCGGTGAAATAATTTTATCATAATCATGGCTTGCTAGCTTGTAATGAAACATGAGAACGTCTCTCATATTGATGAGTTAGTATCACATTTATGGTTAGTAGGGGTGCCGGAAAAAAATCGATTCACGTCTGAATCGCGATTCTTATTTATTAGCATTCTGAATCGATCCAAA
>JBCNYH010000003.1:18849205-18886420 GCA_039654325.1 Tandanus tandanus
TGTGTGTGTGTGTGTGTGTGTGTGTGTGTGTGTGTGTGTGTGTGTGTGTGTGTGTGTGTGTGTGTGTGTGTTGTGGTTTCTCAGAGTAACAGTAAAGAGGTGAGGTGCCATGAGCGAGGTTAGGGGTCAAAGGTCAACAACACATTTGATATCGGTAAACACTGCCTCGCTAATACTGCATTAATACTTTGAAGTCTAGAGTCGAGGGGATGAAAGAAGCTCTGTTTTGGTGAACCCTTTATATAATTGTCCCAGGATCGGTAATGAGGCAGCATCGTCATGGTAACAAGAGAAAGAAAAGGTCAAAGTGGGTGAATGTTTTTTGTTTTTTTAATTTTGGCATTCCCTCCATTGAACCCGGTGAGAGAATGAGGACACACATCTTGAGAGAACACAGTGAAGCACCGAAACACACAATGACCCCAGTGTGAGTGTGTAGTAAGAACCCTGACAGTTCTTTAAAATGTTACATAAAGACCCGCTGCTTTCTGGCCCTTTTTGTAACACTGTGTTTAAAAAAAAAGCACTGAAAGCACTGAAAGGAAGAGAATAAAAACTTTGGCAACGTTTAAAAAGAAGGCATGCGAGCAGAGCAGCAAGGAGTGTAAAAACAAAACAAAACACACAGTTAACGAACCTGTTCACTGATACCCCTCTTCCACCAACTAGGTACCGGTGCTGACTGGGCAGAAAATCTTAAAATAGTTGGGAAGATTTGTGTCATTACAGCTTTAAATCAAAAAAAAAAAAAAAGGAAAGAAAATGGCAATTTTGTCGATTTGGGATGGTGCCATCTTATCGCTGTGACAACAAGACATTTCCATGACCATTCATTCATTTGCCGAACTGTTTAAGCCTGATTCACACGTAAGAGACCTTGTCCGTAAGTACAAGCGAATTTTATTTCGAAGGGAATTGAATAATATTTTCGGTCGAATTCGAGGTAAATGATCCGTAAATGATCGCGGTCTCGGTGAAATATTTTGTACCTGCGCAAAAATTTGGTGCCAGATTAGAATTTCTCACACATTAGAATATGATAATCGAAGACATTCGAAGGTTTTCGAAGAGACCGCTGATTTCGAGCACAATGGCGGAATTTTCGGCCGAAACCAACCGAAACGACGTCGCACTGTTTCGCGGCTATATCGGCCACGTGTGAGTCAGGCTTTAGTCTTACTACAGTCCATGAAGGATGGAGCCTATCTCAGCCAACACTGAGCGAAGGCAGGGTGCACCCTGGACAGCTTGACAGCCCATCGCAGGGCCACCACACACACACAATCATTAACCCACACGCTCACAGCTAGGGGCAATTTGGAACAGTCAATCAGCATGATGTGCATGTCTTATGTAAGAACATGCAAACCCCGCACAGAAACGCCCGAGCTGAGCCTGGGACGTTCTTGCTGTAAGGTGGATGTGCTAACCGCTACGCTAACGTGCCGCCCAATCGTGGCCATTTTAAAACCAAATCATGAACAGATGGTATTTTTGAGAAATTGCGAGAAATAGTAGTGATCTTGCTAAAGCTAATGCTAGCAAAACTGCTGCTAAAAAGTTGCGCACTCAGGCTGTGTTGCTGAAGGAAATCCGTCTTGGGTGTCATCAGGGTCTGCGCTGTAGTCTGTTGACAGACTCTGTTAACAAAACGAGATATAAACGTTAGCTGTTGTGCCAGTGGAAATGCAGGTTGGCTGTTTAAAAAAATTCCCAGGCTCCTAGGACGAGCACCATGTTAATGGAAAACAGGGTATTGGTGTAAAATATCCATATACACACTCTGCCCTGTCACAAGCAATCATGGAACTGGGAGGTAGGCGGGGCCCGGTGTGATGAAGAGGCGTCGGCTAGGGAGAGCTGGGGAACAGGAACGGGCTTATCCCCATGATGTCGGATTAAAAATAAAGGTTTGGGGGGCAGAGGTGGGGGTTTTTTGTTGTTAACGGCGGAGGAGACTGCGGCGCTTTTCTGGGAGGACCCAGAAGGCGAGACTACCACGGTGTGCCTCCTCCAGGCCCGCCTCCGCCGGCGTGTCTCGGGCGAGAGAGGTTTCCTCAGCCCCACAGAACGCATGTCTTCCGCCGAACCGAGCAGACGAGCACGCACCTGCTCTGCCAGCGATGCCTGACTAGTGGAACCAGAGGCGGAGGCCGAGGCAGGGGGTGGAGCCAACAGCTTGGGTGACAGAGAAGAGGAGGATTCCGAAAGGCTAGTTCTCGTTTTTCCTTTGCTGGACTGCTGTTCCTCTTCAGTGCGTGAAGCACTACACACTTCTAAAAGATCTAGGGAACGAGCTTTGGCCTTTTCTGCTTTTAAGCGCCGGCGCGCTAAAGTGTCACATTGGATAAGGCGATGGGAGTTGAAGGAGGGTCGGTTTTGGAGGCGCTGGGAGGCAGTGGAGGAGGAGGTGGAGGGAGTGGAGGAGCGTGCTGTACTTTCAGTTCCTTTTTCTCCAGGGTCAGGGGTGGGGCGTTTGGGAGGTACGGGAGGTGAAGCTGCAGTAGAAGTGGGAGTAGGAGTAGGAGTAGGTATGGAGGGTTTGAGGTGCGTGTACAGGAAGCTGCGTGGTGCAGTCGGCTCTGGTGAAGTGTGAGTATTTGACGGAGGTGGCGTGCGTTTCTCCGGACGCTCTTGCGTCAGAGAACGTGAGGCGAAGCCGCTTTCGTTGTCCGTTTCGCTCACCAGCTCGCTCTGCTCATCATCGGCGTCATCACCCCGCCCCTCGGATGCTAGACTCCGCCCAAGCGTAGAGAGAGTGGAGTAACCCGAGACTATAGAACGTGCATCGTCCCCTCTCCAGCCGCGACCTTTCGTCTCCGATCTCTGGTCCTCTTCCTCGCTGAGGATCACCGAGTGCGCTTCTTCCTCGCAAGGCATTTTGGGTTTGTCCTTGCCCGGCACAACCAAAGTCACTACAACATTCTCTTCATCATCATCATCATCTTCCTCTTCATCATCCTCATCCTCTTCTGCCTCCGCACGTGGAGCCGTGTCGGATTCACACCGCTCTGTCTCCTTATCCTCCCCCTCCCCAGTGAGATCGGCTCTGATTGGCTCCTGTTCGGAGTCGTCGTCGGTGCTGCTGCCCAGGAGGCGGGCAACAGGTCGTTTTCTGCGTCTCCGAGTCACAGCAGACATGATGGCCAGGGTTGTCAGGAAGTCCTTGGCTGTGAGGTCACGTTTCGACCCTCCAGAGCCCTGAATGACAGAAATCTGACCATCATTATAGGATGTCAAAAGAATGAACAGTGTTGTATTTTATACTATATCTATATTACTTTATATTATATAATAGCTGTTTCTTTAAAAAAAACTTTATTTAAAAAGAGAGAAATACTGCAATACAACATATACATCCGAGATTCAAGCCTGTGAACTAGGAGACCCCCTTTATTTTATTTACACTCACTCACTCATTTGCTGAAAGGGTCACCGGGAGGCTGGAGCCTATCTCAGCCGACACTGGGCGAAGGCAGGGGTACACCCTCAATAACTCGCCAGTCCATCACAGGTCCAACACACACAACCATTCACACTCACACTCACACCTAGGGGCAATCTGAAACAGCCAATTAGACTAATATCTCTGTATTTTGGAAGGAAACCAGAGTACCCAGAGGAAACCCATGCAAGGACAGGGAGAACATGCAAACTCCACACAGAAACATCTGAGAACCCAGGACCTTCTTGATGTGAGGTGGACGTGCTAACCACTACACCACCGTGCTGTCCTGAATATAATTTAAAAGGCTATGACAGCATTGCTATCCTGTAAGTGGCTTGCAGTTCCACATTTCTACCAGAGAGGTCGCCAAATCTGTACATTTTTCCAAAGTTACATATGGCAGCTTGAAAACAAACAAGACACTCCTTTTAAACTGCAACTCATAGTCAATCCTTACCTTTGATTTTGCTGAATCACTGTTGGTTGAGTCTAAAGTCACAATAAAATAAAAAAAGAGAAGAGAAAGGAGAGAGAGAGAGAGAGAGAGAGAGGCGACGATGAATGAGTATACAGATTCGTTTCTAAGAAATGAAAGTCACAGAGGCAAGTAAGACCAAGCAACAACGACCATTTAAAATCTCCAGTATGGCCTTCAGTCATTTTTTACGAATTATCGCGTCTTCTTGACTCTGTGACTGTCATCCGATATGAAGCATCCCAACAAGAGACAATGTTCACACAAGATTCAGGCCAAGCAACATGTGCACGACAAGTGGTTATTGATTGTCTAGAAAAAAAATGCTCAAATGTGAACAGCGTCTTCAAATCTGCAGCGTTAAAGGAGGAACCGCACACGATGTTGACATCACGTGACATACTGATGACATCGACCCATCAAAAGAAGCCGTTAAGGAGGCAGGAGCAGGAAAGGGCAGAAGGGCAGAAGGATGATTTCAAGAGACACGAGGGGAAAACACATTCACATACTCACATCAAGTCATAATCAGAGACTTTCTCTCTCTCTCTCTCTCTCTCTCTCTGTCGCGCACACACACACACACACACACACACACACATTTAAGCATTTGCTCCTTCTCACACAACCGCACACACACACACACACTCAATTGTTTGCTCCCTCTCACATAACTGCAAACTCATATACACACACACACACACACACGTTCAAGCGTTTGTTCCCTCTCACACATTTGCACACACACATACAGAATATGCACATACACAAGTACACACACACACAGGGTATGCCAGGCTTAACCCATCCTACCGCAGTGGCTGCTCCACAGGCTCAGCTATGAGAGGGATGCAGAAATATACAGAGAGAGGAAGTAGAAGAAAAATACAGAAAGAGAAGGATAAAAAAATGAAACAAAAAGAAAATGGAAAAGTGCCGAGCACTCAACATGCAAGAAAACTCAGTACTTTTGTGTAATTGGTTCCTAAACATGCATGTGTAAATGTTTCTACTGACTGTAGAGGACTATTCCTCATAATAGGAATTAACAATACGACAACAATATCATATCTTAATCCCCACTTTCTAAAAGAAACTGCCACCAGTAGAGTATGTGTGCAGCATTAAAGGTACAGTGAGTAACATTTTTTTTTTTGGAACCTAATAATCTTTGAGTTTTCAGAACCTTAAAACAAGCTGTTTATATCTACGTGAGGAGCGTAGTAATAATAATAATATAATATGATAAATTTCATTAGGTTGCAATCTGGATCCTCACCACTAGATGCCGGCAGATACTGCTAAACCATACTCATTGTACCTTTAATAGAACACCTCAAAATAAATAATGTTACAAAGCATAATATAACATAATTCATCCCAATATTTATATTTTTGTAGCCCTTGAATGCAGAATCAGACATTTAAAACAGACTAAAACAAGTTCTGTAATTTAAAATCATGCTGTTTGTTCTTGGACACGTTGAGAAAACTCTCACCTGAGATCTCGCCCAGGAGGCCAGCTCGGCCAATGTTCGATAAGAGGTGGTCTATGTTGGGGGCGGGCTGAACGTCCTCTGTGTCCACCGGCGTCTGCCATAAATAAAAGAATGACTTCAGCGCAGTCATTCAACAGTTCCACAAACACTCATGCATGTGTAAGAGTGATCATGATTTTTAGTTTCCTTAATGAAGTAAAGACAATTCTGTCCCAGCGCTGTTGAATTCTTAATCAGAGGGTGTTAAGTCATTTCGTACAGCAGTGCAGGCTGAAAGTGAAATCACAGGTTTTTCTATCACTATTGCACTGTTATTAATTGAATGAGTCTCGAGTGTCATTGCGTTACGTCTGGATGAGTTTCTGTTATCAGTAACACGGCAACCTGCATTATTTTATCTACAACCAAGGAGAAAACTGATATAGGACGAAAAACATTGTTATGGCAAAACTATCACACTTCTTCACTGTGGATGTGATAAACTTCATGTGGACAATGCAAACCTCCACCAATCCAGCAATTCCCATATGAACCAAAAATGTCAGAAATCATCCTTTCATAAAATGTTAAAGAATATTTGTTAAAATTCCGGGGTCCTGAATTTGATCCAGATCATCTCTGAAATGGAACAGAGTTTTCCTTGTCCAAAGCCCCGCCAGTGGGAGACATTTCATGAAAATTCTCATATAACTTTTTAAAAATAATACAAAGTGCACAGCACCCCCTGCTGGCCTTTCTGTAATATGACATTTACAAAAAATCATCCTATCTCACAATAATAAAAAAATACTTCTTTAAAAAAATTCGTGAATCCAGAAATTAATCCGGATCATCTTTAAACTCTAACGCAGTCTTCCTTATCCAAAGCCCTGCCCCTGGTTGAAATCCAAACATAGCCTTTTGCACAATCCTGGTCCCAAACAAATACATAAACCTCAGATAAAGCATAACCTCGTTTACAGGGGTAATAAAAGTCATCATGGTTGTCAATCAAGCTGTAACGTACCTTTTCATCTTTCTCGTGATCCTCGCTGAAGAACCAGGCATACTACATAAATGGTGAGAGGGAGAGCAAAAAAGTAAACACAACACTGAAATAAGGACAGTCTGTTTAACTGTGGTGTTTAGCGGGAGAAAGCTTTACATGTTGGATGAGAGTTTCAACGATCTTGTAGCGGTCAGGCATGTGGGTGACCATGTCTGTCATGTTGTCCTCCGATGTTCTCACAAGAGTGGGCCCAAAAACTAGTGCCAAGTTACGAGGCTCCATCTGCACACACACACACACACACACACACACACACACACACACACACACTTTGATGATCTAAGCCCGAGGTGTCAAATACGGTCCGCCAATGCATTTCATGTGGCCCGCGAGAACTTTTGAGAAATATGAAAGTTATACAATAGTAATTCATTATCCATCCACTAGGTGGCAGAAACCCATTTTAAGTAAACAGCTAAGCATCAAAATGTTATCAAAGGAAAATAAACTCAGTAAAGAGTGTCGGAGCTTTCAGGAAAAGTGGCTTTCAGGTTTTTTTTGGGATGTTAATAGTAAGCGGATTTGTTTAGTGTGCTCACAGTAAGTTGCTGTTTTCAATCAAATACTGTGCTGTCCGAAAAGCATCACAAGCAATAGATACAGTGCTTTAGAGAGAACTGACCTTATTCTTCTCCGAGTGATTGGCTACAGTCTTTAAGTGACCAATCAGAAACTTCAGAGTGTGGAAGTAATGTTCTGGTAAATCATGGATCTGCAGAGAAATAGAAAGAAAAAAAGGACATGGAGGTCATGTTGGGGTTTGCTACGGTATGAGAGGAATAAATCCCTTAAGGTCATGCTGTTATAGGAAATCATTTACAGGGCCACATTATTCCGTCCTGTAGCTGATTATTTTTCCACAAATGAATGCTAAAACGTGCTATACAAATAAATGTATTATTATTATGATTATTATTATTAATTATTTCAGATAGAAATGGAGTGCTGATGGTGTGTATAAGTAAATACACCAATAAAGACGTGACACTCGTACCAGTTTCTTCAAGGTCTTCAACCTGTCACTTGGATTCTCCATACGGTTGGCATCGATGAAGTCATTGTACTTGTCTAATAGAGAAAAAGAAAACAATTAGACACCGACTCACTAATAATTATATCAATACTCACTTACTCACTGACTCATTTGCCAGATCACTGGAGCCTATCTCAGCCCACACTTGGCGAACCGGGGTACACCCTAAACAGCTCGCCAGACCATCTCAAGGCCAACACACAACCATTCACACTCACACATAAAGTCAATTTGGAACAGCCAGTTAGCCGAATGTGCATGTCTTTAGACTATGGGAGGAAACCAGGGTGCCTGGAGGAAACCTACGCATGCACGGGGAGAACATGCAAACTCGACACTGAATCGCCTGAGCCCGGGAATCGAACCCAGGACCATCTTGCTGTGAGGTGGACCTGCTAACCACTACACCAGTGTACTACCCCATAACAATACTCATCATGGGTATAAAGTTAAGACATGCAGTGCACCTTAAATGCTATTTTTTTGGGATGTATTTGTTTATATGTGATACAGATATAAACAGTCGTGTTATTCCACATTGGTGTAATCTTTTCCAATTTAAGCTGCTTTCAAATACACTGCTAAAGTGCAAATGTCGTGACAGAATTCGAGATTTCAGCCGTGGGGCTTGTAACATGAATCTCATCTGTATAGAATCACAAACATCTCACCATCAGTAAAGAGCGGCTCCGGGAGCTTACGGAAGAAAGATTTGAGCAGGCTGCTCACCACGTTCAGGTCCTGCCAGCGCTGGATCAGACACAAACACAAGACACGTACAAGATAAATAATCATCGATGATCTGCCTCTTCTAGGATACTTATAACCTTAAAAACCAATTAACCTTAACATAATAAAAGCTTGCATCCATAGTTTATGTCTGTTTCTATTAAATCGCCTTCTATTAAATCACTCTGTGTTTCTCCCGTAATACGTAACTAATTTGCATTTGAATACATACAAGGTATTCTTTTCTTTCATATGTAAGTCTAAGCTGCTTAATCCTGATTAGTCATAGGGAGGCTGGAGCCCATTTCAGCTGACTGGGTGAGGGCGGATACCCTGAACAGCTCGCCAGACCATCGCAGGGCCAGCACACAAACAACCATTCACACTCTCACACCTAGGAGCGATTTGGAACAGCCAATTAGCCTACTGTGCATGTTTTGAACTGTGGGAGGAAACCGGAGGAAACCCACACAAGCACGGGGAGAACATGCAAACTCCACACAGAAACACCCAAGCCTGGGAGTCGAACCCAGGCCATCTTGCAGTGAGGCGGACGTGCTAACCACCGCACCACCATAACATTTTTATTTGCGAAGGGTTTTACTTTATTTAGAATTTCACTAGTTTATATCTGATTTGTTAGTTTAATATCTGTATACTGTTATTTTTGCCATTGACTTTCCTTATACGAACTGTCGGATTGACGTCCTATTGCTGTGATTTCGCGCTCTCGCGAGAGTAAAACAACAGTCTTTTTAAACTGGCTAATGAAAACTATTAATCAGATTTTAGCAGACTACAACTTCGAAAATGTAAGTAAAAACCACCAGATGATGAAAATATACACATGTTCATGTGTAACAGGAGAGTTTCAAAGGCTTGCCTTTCATTTCACACTAAGCATTCATTAGTTATCTTTAGAAGTATCTAGAAAACCTGTTTTAATCCTGTTTTAATAATCGCATATGATTTATCGTTAATGTGCAATCAACATTTGATTCATTTGTGTGTCTCACCTCCTCTGTAGTGTTAATGTCGCTGCCTTTGTTGAGTTGATCCTGCAGGCTGGACACTACGGCATTGTTACCTGGCACTCTGTAGATTCCCGTGTACTCCAGACCCATTTCCTCCACCAGACCACAGCAGATCTCTACAATCAGGGGCACAAACTACACACACACACACACACACACGTACCCACACAGTGTTTGTAAGCCAGGAGAGTCCTCAGAAGTAGCATATACACCAATGTTCGTATCCAGACCTTGTTATTGGAGGCGGGTTGGCAATCCTCCAGCCGGACTCCAAATGCTTTTGGGTCTGCCTTCTTCGTTTTCTTCATGAAGTTGATGCCCCATGGAGACTTGGGTGGACTGCTCTCCTCTGAGAGTGGGAGGAGAGATGATTATGATAATGAAGAAAGAGAACCGAAGGAAGGATTTCAAGGCTTTGGGTGAGTGTATGTAGAAGTGGCTGACCTTTGGCTTCGTGTTTGGGGGAGCGTGGAGGCGCGCTGTTGTTATCAGCCTTGTTCAGCAAGAAGTTCATACGTGGTACCCGGGGAGATGAGTCCGGCTTATTACCTGTCGGACTAAATGGAGCCGCGGAGAGACAACGAGAATGAAAAACAACTTTCTGAGTGTCGTGTTCATTAAGCATGCCACCAAGCATGTCATCTACACTTACATCTGCTTCCTGTAGTCATTTAGCTTCTTACTGATGAGAGCTTGTCGAGAGAAACCCAACTCCTACAACACACACACACACACACACACACACACACACACACAAGAAGTACAACTCTCTGTATCTGTGATTTAAAATAGTCAATCTGTGTGTATGTGTGTGTGTCTCACCTCACTGTCAGTCTTATTACTTTCCCGGATCACTCTGATCCAGTCCAGCATGTCGTCTCGGTCTTCGGCCTGCAGCAGGTACTCGCAGAAGTCCTGCGTGGTCAGCCGCAGGGCGTTCTTACGCTTCGTCTCACTGTACGCGATGTCCACCAGGCAGCCGCGGATGCTGATCGGTTGCTCGTCTTCGGATCCGCCTCCCAGGGTGGAACCCTTCAACAGCGCCTCCCGCTTGTCTTTGTAGAGGTAAAGTGCACCGAAGCGCAGCAACGAGTAGACCCGCCTCCAGGGACGAATGGCACTGCCCACTTTCTGAAATGTATAATAAGTGTAAAAATAATAATAAGTGTGAAAGATGAGCGTTGAAAGGAAATAGAGAGTTATAGAGATTGTGCTGTGGTTGCTATGCAACATCATCTGGTTCAGGCTTAAAAATAAAAGAACCTGGAATGAAGACGAGACAGTGATGGACCATGGACATGGTTCCAGAAGGGGGCAGTAATGCCTTAAAATACCTCACACACTCACTCATTTACTGAACCGCTTAACCCGACTAAAGTCGAGGGGGGCCTGGAGCCTATCAGAGCCAATACTGGTGAAAGGCAGGGTACACCCCAGACAGTTAGCCAGTCTATTGCAAATTAGCCAATTAACCTAACATACATGTCTTTGATCTGTGGGAGGAAACCAGAGTTCCCGGGGGAAACCCAAGCAAGCACATGTAAATGCCACACAGAAATTCCTTTGTTGAGCCCGGGACTCGAACTCAGGACCTTCTTGCTGTGACGCGGACGTGTTAACCACTACGCCACTGTGCCGCCCTTGATTTTGCACGGGATAAATTTCCCTTGCATCTCCAGTGTGATAATATTGCCCCCCCCTGCTTCCTGTCTCACCTTGCCCTTCTCAGTATGGATCTGTTTGTAGTGCAGCCATCCTTCTTTCCTCACGTCACTGTAGCTGAGGGTGCCCAGCTCCGAGGCAGAGTGACGCTTCGAGCGGGCCTCATCAGCTGTCAAGCTGTCCAGAGACTACACACACACACACACACACACACACACACACACACATTAGAAATAAGACCAAAACCCCCAGGATATTCTTTAAATGAAACAGAAAATAATGCAAGAACTTGGGTTTAAACGCTGGAATCTGATTGGTTAATAATCATTTATTTCCTGCCAGTGTATAAAACTGTTTGGTTTAGTTTAACTGCTCTGTCAGGCTACAATTCATTTTTATTTATATATTTACTTACTAACTACTAAAATGTGTTTCGTGTATTGATTTACTGCACACTACACTTGTGCACTCACCCCATCACCGAAGAAGCTTTTAACTCTCTTTGGCATCCTCCTGAAAGGAATTAAATAAACAATATGAGTCACGAGCAAAAATACCTGCAGCACATCACTATCGGCCCTACAGGGAAAATAGTTATCAAATAAAAGACCGTCTATGAGTAGAATATTTGCCAAACCTGTACTAATCTCTCCTAATATACTACATTTTTCTGTCAATATCCATCCATTTGCCAAACCGCTTAATCCTACTAGGGTTGCAGGGAGGCTGGAGTCAGGGATACACCCTGAACAGCTCGCCAGTCCAACACACACAACCATTCACACTCACACTCACACCTAGGGGCAAATTGGAACTAGCCCAACATGCATGTCTTTGGAATGCAGGAGGAAACTGGTGTACCCAGAGGAAACCCATGCAAGCACTGGGAGAACATGCAAACTCCTGACAGGAGCACCTGGGACTTGAACCCAGGACCTTCTTGCTGTAAGGCGGACATGCTAACCACTACGCCACCGTGCCGCCTCTGTCAAAATAATTAGGCTAATTACCAAATGATAATTATTCTGTCCTGCCTTTACTTACTTTTTTATGTTAAACCTTATTATATTAAAGGTACAGTGTGTAACATTTTAAAGCACCTATTAGCAGAAATTAAGTATATCATCATTAAATACGTTTTCATTAATCTATTATCGGTGTAGTGGCGTAGCATATCCGCCTCACAGCAAGAATGCTGGGTTTGAGTCCCGGTTTCAGGCATTTCTGTGTGGAGTGTGCTTTCGTGGGTTTCCCCTGGATCATCCGGTTTCGTCCCGCGGTCCAAAGACATGCATATTGGACAAATTGGCTGTTCTAAACTGCCCCTCGTTGTGAGTAGGAGTGTGAATGGTTTTGTGTGTCTTGGCCCTATGAAGGTCTGGCGAGCTGTTCAGGGTGTACCTCGTCTTCTCCCGGTGTCGAAGAAGGGCTCCAACCTCCCCGTGACCCTAACAGGATTAAGTGGTTTGCAAAATGAGTGAGTGAATGAAAAAAATAAATCAGACTTTTGTGTTAACCCAAAAAAAAATCATCAGTGAAGACTCACGAGAAGACCCGCCCGTCATCTCTGAGAGTGTGGAGTCCCTCGTCACATGACTTGGAGCGTTCGGTGGTGATGGCCAACAGATAGGAAGAGCGACGACTGGACTTGATGCTGCCTGCTCAGAAAGATGAGAAGGGAGGAGAGGAGAAGAGAAGAAGAGTTGATTTGTACTGAGTGAGGAGACGTGGGAACGGCGTGAGAGACGGGTGAGAGTGTTAAGGGACAGGAAAAGAGAGCGGCGAGGAGAGGAGAGAATAGCGAACGGGATGAGTAGAAGGGATGTGTAGGAGGGATGCAGGACGGATAGAGGGATGTTGTTCCAGGGCGTCTGGGACTGCTGTAAATCGTTCAATCCTGTTATGGTTCGATCGGGTGTACATGCAGGAGGGCCATCATCTCTGGCTCATGCTCAAACACATGCACGCGTTGATATGTGAATGCAAGAAGTAGAGCGATCTGCTGGATGCGTAACAATCTACGTGTGTGGATATCAGTGATGTGTATCTCTGCATGCATCTCTCTCTCTCTCTCTCTCTCTTACTGCGAGACTCACTGCAGTCATGGGAGGAGACATGGCTGAAGGGGAACACGAAGGTTGGGGAGTTGGGGCTCATCCCTACAGCGGGGGCGGACTTAAGGCCGCCACTGGACACGACGGACGAGGCGGGGACGTGACACGCCCGCAGATCTGCGCTCGGGCTGGTTGGCTCATCTGTGGGAGGAGTTAAAGGAGAGAAAATAGTAGGAAAGGAAGGAAGGAAAAGAGGATGAGGAAAGGAAGGGAAGGTGGGGGATACAGAGGAAAGGGGAGAGGAATAGAAGGAAATCATTAGACAACAGGATAAAAAGCAGGGACGAGCAGAAAGAAATGAGGAGTGAAAGCAAGGTTGCAGGAGTTAAGTCATTTAAAATAAATACAGATTTTACTCGTAGCACGTGTGATTTTATGTGACTGAAACGAACCCAAGTTCGTCAGGGTGAAAATCAAAGAGGTTCAGAGAGGAAAAGAGACAACCGGGTCAAATCTGAGGAACATTACGGGTTAAAACCAGAACACAAAACGCTATCATTAGGAGAGAAAAGAAGAGGTTCAGTAATTCAGCTCTGAGCGTACCTGGATCGTTCTCCTCCATGAGAAACGCGCTGAATGTGGAAATGAGACGCGTGAGCCGGGTTTGTACGAACGACAAAGTTTCACTTCTTTTATGAATCTCTGAATGTGTGTTTGTGCAGGTTTCTAACCAGTGCTTGACTTCATAACAGCGTTTATCAGGTTATAAGATAATCTCATGACATGAACAGCGAACAGAACATTTTCAATGGTTTTTAAATTCATTACATAATTTTACCTTTTAAAAATTGATATAGTATTACAGTGGTACGATGGCCCAGTGGTTAGCACGTCCACCTCGCAGAAAGCTACCGGGTTTGATTCCCGGGCTCGGGCGTTCCTGTGTGGAGTTTGCGTGTTCTCCCAGTGCTTGTGTGGGGTTCCTCAGGGTACTCTGGTTTCATCCCACATTCCAAAAACATGCACAGTAGGCTGATTGGCTGCTCCAAATCACCTCTAGGTGCAAGAGTGAGTGTGAATGGTTGTTATGTGTGTTGGCCCTGCAATGGCCTGGTGAGCTGTTCGGGGTGTACTCCGCCCTTCCCCCAGAGTAGACTGAGATAGGCGCCAGCCTCCCTGCAACCCTAATTAAGATTAAGCAGCTTAGAAAATGAATGGATGAATGAATGAATATAGTATTACACAAATGCATATAGGGCACAGTGGTGTGGCGGTAAGCACGTCCACCTCACAGCAAGAAGGTCCTGGGTTCGAGTCCAAGAGTGTTTCTGTGTGAAGTTACCCTGGTCTCTCTGTGCTCGTGTGGGTTTCCTCCGTTTACTCCGGTTTTCTCCCACAGTCCAAAGAAATGCACATTTGGCAAACAGGTTGTTTTAAATTGCCCCTAGGTGTGAGTGTGAGTGTAAATGGCTGTGGGTGGAGGGGGGGAGGGGGGGTCCCGTGAGAGATTGGCGAGCTGTTCGGTGTGTACTCAGCCGTCACAAAGAATCAATGGAGATTGAGGCTCCATAGGATTACATACTTCGGCAAATGAACTAATGAATGAATGAATGAATGAACTATGGCACTCATCATAACAGCAGCTAAGTCAGCTAGCAAGCTACGTAAATTCACGCAAAGGGTCTTCGGATAAATGTTTCCACATACCACGTCATCCAAGTGTATTTAGTTCAAATGATAACCTAGAAAGCTGTTTGATTGGTCAGAGAAGTAGCCAACATTCATGACCACCAATCCATATTTAAATAACTTTAAATCATTTAATTATTCAATCAAAATCCAAAAACACCCCCTAATCTGATGAAACCAAGTCATTTATTGAAACGTTTTTTTTTTCTTTTGGTTTTAACTGACAATGCCCTCTTACACCTTCACTAAACACTTCTGCTTTCAGTTCCCCCCTGACCTCCGTAGCAGAAAAAAAACAAGCTCTCTGTGTTAATTATTTATCTCTCTCTACAGATTTCTTCTTCTCGGCCCCAGACTGTGCTGACCTGACCTGACTGTGAAACTGCCAGAACAGGAAATCAGTCACTGTCACGCTGCAATACTAATCCAAACCACCAGATGGCAGCAAAACGCATCGCTACAAAATCTAAAAAATTTGTTCTAAGACTTTATCGAACTTCTCCTCACTTGATCTGTGCTCTGTCTTTAAATATAAGTCTATATCCCAATTTATCCACTACTACGCCAAGGCCAATCGGTAACTATTCCTTTTCACCCACCTTTTGTTGCCCGTGTTCCTTTTTTCATAATTTCCAGCTCTGTCAGCTTTTTGATGCCCCATAGGACCGTTTTTCTCATGTCCATTCTTGTCATCGTCAAACAGGTGTATGTCAACTCATCTCAACCAGAACTTCATCAATCTCTTATTGTATAAAAATACATTTTTTCATTCTATATTTCTGTTCCCGTTCTCGTACTTCCCGCTTTCTCACACTACCCAGTTCTGGAGGTGGATGAGAAACCAAGGAGAGAGAGTGAGAGAGAGAGAGAGAGAGCGAGAGAGAGAGCGAGCAGGGGCGGAAACATTCCCAATCCGGGATGCAGAATCTGGACTGGGCCTGTTTTCCAGCCACTGGCAGAAATAGCTGCGCTGTGGGTTTAACAAAGGCGCTTATTACAGCAGGCCGAGCTCGTACACGAAAAAAGCAGCATCATTAACATACAGAACATACCCTTTCCATGAACGCTGTGCATTCACAGTATAGACATCACAGGCTGGTGAGCGTTCTATTTTTACCGCTGCTCAATAATGCAAAACACAACCAGGAAGGAAAAGGTAAAACACAACCTGCTTTCTACGAACTATAACGAACGAAGACCTGCTTCATCATAACTCACTCGCAGTACTCGAACTGCAGTTCATCATGTGGCCATGAAATAAATCTCAACGCCCCAGTGCTGCTGGAATCTCAATTCGGATTGGTCGGAAGTATTAATGAACATGTTCTCATATCTAATCCTCGTATCTGATAGGATCCTGCACTGCAACTTGTACCATGGACGCTCTGTATAAACAAATCTTTAAAAATGTGTGGAATTCTCGGACGCAGCTATTTATCATTCATGGAAGAGTCTCCGGGGTCAGAGTGCAAGACAGCCAAGCGTAAAGCTGTTACATCAAGTTTTCGGACATGTGAGAGAGAGAGAGAGAAAGAGAGAGAGAGAGAGAGAGTATAATGTGACAAGCTATAGATTTCAGGGTGGATGTTAGGGCTGGGCGATATGACCTAAAAATGATATTGTGATATTTTCTAACATTGTCATGGTTATGATATTTATTACAGAAAAGATCATGACTGCACATGCAGACTTTTTGAAGTCTGATACCAGATGCCAAGGAGACAGGGGGCGCTCATGTGCACACCTGCATCTTATTGTCTTAAGCTAGTTCCACATACGGGCGGCACGGTGATGCAGTGGTTAGGAGTGGTTAGTTCAAGTCCTAGACAAAGATGTTTCTGTGTGGAGTTTGCACGATCTCCCTGTGCTTGCGTGGGTTTCCTCCAGATAGGTTTCCTCCCACAGTCCAAAGACATACACATTAAGATGATTGGCTGTACCAAATTGCCCCTAGGTGTGAATGGTTGTACGTGTTGCCCAGTGACAGTCTCCCGAGCTGTTCAGCGTGTACCCTGCCTACGCCCAGTGTCGGCTGAGATAGGCTTCAGCCTGTCCACGGCCCGAATAGAGGATTAAGCGATTCGGCAAATGACTGATTCGGCTGAAGCCTATCTGACTCTAGGAGAAGGTGAGGTACACTCTGAATAGCTCACCAGTCCATCACAGGGCCAGCACACACACACAACTATTCACACTCACACCTAGGGGCGATACGGAACAGCCAGTTAGGCTAACGTGCATGTATTTGGACTGTAGGAGGAAACCGAGGTACCCGGAGAAAACCCACGCAAGCACGGGGAGAACACAGAAATCAACTCACCGAGCCCGTGACTCAAACCCAGGACCTTCTTTCTGTGAGGCAGACGTACTAACCACTACGCCACAGTTCCGCCCCACGGATACCATAAATGTAACCAAAATCATTTGTTACTGCAGTGTTTTGGGAAAAGTGGAAATGTATTATGGTTGCCGTTTTAAATTTCCATCATATATTATTGCATGGGTTCAACAACTGCCCATCAACTTCTATTATAACTGATTTTCTAAAGTCGAAAAAAATGCTTCAGTGTGGTGGGTGGAGATCAGATTGAAAAATGCTGGAGTACTGCTTCAACCTCTACATGCTTCCTCATAACCAGATACATGCACACACTTCCTGCATTCCTCGAACCAGGCTCCATCTATGTGAGACTGGAAGCATAGAGGAAGACTCTGGAAGCACGTTTTCGGAGGAGAAAGGGGGAGGGGGGGGTGATCTCAGAGACAGGAAGTGTACGAGAACAAGGGGGCATCACAAGTTTCTGAGAGATGTTCACAGGTCCTACTGTTGTGTGTGTGTGTGTGTGTGTGTGTGTGTGGGCATGCATGAAATCCCCATCCTCTTTGCACACATGACACAATGGTACCATTGAGGGTAGAAAGAGCTGAGTGTGCTGATTGTGTCCGATTAAGTGTGTGTGGGTGTGTGTGTCACCCCCTTACTCTAAAACGCCTGCGCTTCCTACTCTTTTTTTGCTCCGTCCAACAACTCCCATGCATCTTTGCCGTACCACAATGGTATACCATGAATGCACCAAAACCACCAGCACTGTGTCACCCACCGCCATAATAATCAAGACCAGAGTGCAACTCCAAAGTGTTTAGTCAATAATATTACTTCTGTGACTTTAAACGGTGCTACTGAGGTGCTGGAATACATCCATAACAGGCGCAGGCAAATGCACTAAACACCCAGCAGCACTGGCTGAGCTCTGAGACATGCAGTTGTTGATCCAGTCACCGGTGCTATAGCGTACAGTAGATCTGATTAGCATTGCCGAGGATTGTTTACTTTTCCAACCTGGAACCAGTTTAGTTTAGTTTTGGCTCAGTGGTGATTGAGGAATGCTCTGTTGTTAATGCCAAAGTAATTACTGGATAAATATCCCAGACGTTAGCAAGCCAGAGTATAAGTGTCTTTATAAGATTTTTTAAAAAGTCGTCTAGTTAGCAAAAAAGCATATTGGGCCAAGGGATTTGTCAATCACTAGCCAATTGTGGGCATGTACGTATTGAGCTCATGTATAAGGAAGAGGGCAGATAATGCTCTCCTCCAAGCATGTCTTGTGAGCTTTGGCTAGCTTCATGTGTCCTGGAAGCACGTGTTAGCCTACACCTTCATTGATTTGTGTTGCGTTGAGTTGGCGACAAATCTAAGACGACACTACGGGCTAATGATGCCTCTTCAGGCTGAAATCGGGGTGCAGGAAGGCATGTAATCATGTCCAGTTCAAAAAGTTCCCTACAGAGATCCCTTCATCTGGCTGATAATCATTATCATCATCATCATCATCATCATCATCATCATCAACATTAGCCTCCGCTTGGTCCGGAGTCAGGTCGTGTTGGCAGCAGCCTAAGCAGTAAGGTCCAGACGTCATGTGACTGATTTTTAAAGCAATTCTTTTTAAAAGCTGTCCTGGATTCGCCTTTACAAGGTGGGCGGGGTAGTGATGTATATTTAAGCCCAAAAACAGGTTGTGCTGGGAAATAGGTTAAGAGCCCCTGGTGTTTAGCAGTATCCCCATGGCAACATTGTGATGTAGTGCTGAAGTGTGTCTCATTTTTATCTCCTAAATCCTGTTTCCTCAAACCCTGGACTATGAGACACTGACATCGAGACCGACATCAATATTACTCATGAACCACTTCCATGTGACACAGTGAGATTTTCAGCAGTTACTGTACAGTCATTAGACTGCTCTCTCCGAAACACTAATGCTAACACTAATTGTACTAGGGTGGCGGGGAGGCTGGAGCACATCTCATTCGCCACTACGTGAAGGTGGGGTACACCGTGAACACATCGCCAGACCATCACAGGACTTTGGACTGTGGGAGGAAACCAGAGTACCCAGAGGAAAAACACGCAAGCACATGGAGAACCAACACAGAACCCAGGATTCGAACCCAGGAACTTCTTGCTGTGAGGTGGATGTACTAACCGCTTCGACACCATGTCACCCTCTGTCTGAAACAGTGGCCTCTAAATGTAGATGTACCATGTGGCTGTTCTTAAATCTAAAGATGACCTTTAAAGGCTGACTCTGGTTCAGGTTGTATTTCTGACATTTTAAACAAGGCCGAGGACACCGTATCTCCAAAGTACAGGTTAAAAAAGCTCAGAATAACGTCTTGACATGTATTAATCTAGCATACTGACCGTACTCGGTGCTCAGTTTCAAAACCAGACACACGGACCTGAGTTATCTACAAACAAAAACAATCAAACTAAATAAACGCGACTGTACAGTGTCAGCTGCAAGAGGCGTGCTCCTGTCACTTCCTGGGTTTTTTTTTGTGAAACGTTTTATTCAAACCCACAGCAAAGGCTCCAAGTGAAGTGCACTGACGGCGTACACACAAGTTCTGGGTCTGTACTAATGAAATAACTTGCCACACCCAGAGGGAGCAGTTATCCCTATTCAGTTGCTTCTATTCTGTGCTGTTCCACGTGCATTTCATAATGAAAGAGAAAACCAGTAGACCCAGTGTCATCAATTGAGTCAAAATAGTCCACCAGTCACCAGGAGTAGTGTATATCAGGGCTGTTTGAGTACATATCTTAAAAAAGAAAGAAAGAAAGAAAGTGGAACATGTTCAACTTGTTATGCAAAACAGTGACTCAGAAATCCAGATATGCTCCAATGTTTCTGACCTGATATTTACCTAAAAAGCTATGCACTGATTATACACACATGCTGTGAATAATGGCGAACACTCCACACCTCCCCGTGTATATATACCGTGTATGTATACATATATATATATATATATATTCCTACATGTACTTCTGCAGTACAGATTATAATATCGTTAAAGATAATAAAATTATTATTTTCACACAAAACTTCATTCAGTACAGTTTTCATTCATCATGTTTTAAAGATGATCCTCCAAATGCAGGCTGTCATCGTCTATACACTCTTGGAGGTGATTTCTGAAGGCTGCCGTGGCTCGACGGGTCGTGTCGAGTGGAACAGAGGCAATCTCCTGCTGAATAGCAACCTTAAGGACTTCAAGAGTTCGGGGTCGATGAGTACACACTCGTGATTAAAGGTAGTCCCACAGAAGACAATCACAAGGGCCGAGCAAGGTCAGGGGAACGGGCCGGCCACCCGACATCACCACGCAATGAGATCAACCCGATCCGGAAACATTTCCCTCAGCATGTCCAATGATCTTCGAGTTGTGTGTGTGCCATAGCTCCATCTTACTGAAACCTCACATCGAGTTCTTCAACATCAACGTGTACAAGTTGGGGTTGGGCCACCTTCAGACCTCAGCACGACTCTCCTGCATCACTAAGTTTCATGTGTGCAAATAATAACTGTATTATCTTTAACCTTTATTTTCAATTTACATTTGAAATGTGGGAGGTTTTATTGGGTCACCCTGTACATATAAACCCAAGATCGCAACAACACTGAAGTTTTATGATTCATTCATTCATTCATTCATTTTCTAAGCCACTTAATCCTAAATAGGGTCGCGGGGAGGCCGGCACCCATCTCAGCCGACTCTGGGCAAAGGCGGGGTACACCCTGAACAGCTGGCCAGGCGATTGGAGGGCGGTTTTATGATTCTCCCTAAATGTAGCATGGTATTATGCACATTCAACATTCTGGCATCCATTAACTCTTTAGTAACTGATCCTAAAATAAATGTAATGGAATGCCCGAGACCTTTAGAAATGTGGTGCCAGTACTGTAAATACTACCAAAACAGCTAACACTGATACGCGTCTACATACTCTCATATCTGAGGTTTACATACAGAGTTATGTCATGCACTGGTCCCCCTTTTTCACATATTCCCAATGGGTAAATTCGACTTTCTTGACACATGGACCCACACAGACACACACATTGTCCGGTTTCCATAACTTCAGGAGACAATACATCTTGCATTTCCTAAAGACACTCAACCCTTGCTCAACCCTAACCCTAACCATCAGTTGACTAACCCTGACCCTGACCCTCACCTTAACCCTAACCTTAGAACATGTCTTCACCTTAAAATGTAATAATTTAAATTAGGGGGGGACTTTTATTTTGTCCCCATCAGGAATACAAGTCCACATAATGTGACTGTGGAAACATCCTCACAATGTGATGAGTACCTGGATCACACACACACACACACACACACACACACACACACACACACACACGATAACTGGCTACCTGGATGCAAAACATAGTTTCCCAACTGCCCAGAGATCTGATTAGCTTGTGGGTGTGTATTCTCTTCGTTTCGTTTTCAATGCCTCAGCATGTCCTGGCTTGCGGACGTGAAAGCACATAGATGTTTGTACGATATTCATGTATCCTTGTAACCTCAGTTACCTGTCCTTTACCTACCACACACACACACACACACACACACAGGTTGAAATCTCTCTCTCTATGTATATATATATATATCTCTATCTATACACACGCACACACACACATACATAAAATCACAAGTTGTAGTTGCTGCTCTTTCCAGGTTGTGCTGAAGTGTGACATTGATAAGTGATTACCAGCAATGTAACTATTGCTGCAGGGCATTCTGCGCTTTCATACATATTTGTGTGGAATTGAGGGTGTGTTGTTTTATGCAAAACAGGTTGAACTTCTGTCCGTTTTAAACTCTTCACTGAATTTAATACGTTTTTTCCCCAGGTTTTTACATTATAGCTGAGACTTAGCAAGAAAGCACTGTCGGTAGCATTCCCGGTGTGCGCGCGTGTGTGATTGTGTGTGTGTGTGTGTGTGTGAGTGAGAGAAAGATTGGTGGAATGTGTCTATATACTGCTGTTATCTCCTTTGCTTGGCATGCTTCGCATTTCGGCGGCCATTTTATTTCAAAATCTCCTTTTGCTCTTGCACTCTTCCCTAGTAGCAGGCAAGCCAGGACACGATCAGTGCAGGGTAAAATGCACTTACACACACACACACACATTATACTATTCCTCTCTCTTCACATGCTGGGATCGATCAGCCAAATGAATGTATTACTAATGAAGATCATGTGTCACAAGTTTCTCACGAGTCATCAGTAATCAGCTCCCGTCTGGTTTTACTGGCTCCGCATTACTGATTAGAAGGCTGTGAGTTCAAGTCCCAGTACCACCAATCTGCCATTGTTGGGCCCTTAACCCTCAACTGCTCAGTTGTATAAACAGGATAAAAAAAAAGTCGCTCTAGATAAGGGCGTCTGTCAAATACTCACCCAATCACTCATTTGCTAAACTGCTTAATCCTATCAAGGTTGCGGGGAGGATGGAGCCTATCTCAGCCGACACTGGGCAAAGGCAGGGTACACCCTGAACAGCTCACCAGGCCATCGCAGGGCAAACACAGATACACTCATTCACACTCACATCCACAACTAGGGGCAATTTTGAACATCCAGTTATCCTACTGCATGTCTTTGGACTGTTGGATGAAACCAGAGTACCTGGAGGAAACCCACACAAGCACGTGGAGAACATGCAAACTCCACACAGAAACGCCCGTGCCCGGGACTCAAACCCCGGACCTTCTTGCTGTGAGGCTAATCGCTACACCACTGTGCCACCCCCTGCCGGATAGCATAAATGTAAATGTGATGTATACAGAATCAGGATGTACAGATTTTTTTTTTTTTACCGGCATGTACAGATGCATCCTTAGTTCTAGATAATTAACCATTTCAGCAGAAGTTAGTTAGAACTTAGTGTCTGATGGCTAATAAAAATGGTTAATGGTGTCTACCCCATTCATACGCACACACATGATGGAGGAAATAACACCAATGCCAGCTCTTATGACAGACAGCCCAACATTCCCATCAGTTTATTAAGTTTCTGGATATTCTAATGTCCTACTTTCTTAAAAACTAGCCTATGTGCCAGAGATATGCATGCCTGCGAGTACACATGTGCATATATCTGTGATTTACTACAGTAGAATCGTATTGCTTGATGTAGCCTCATTAACAAGTTCTGTCATTAAATGTGGTCCAGACCCGTCTACATTTAAACACTGTTTTAAATATGGCATGGATCAAACTATAGATTAGTATTACTATTCTCTTCCTTTGAAAGGTCACAGTGTTCCGACGTTTGTTTTCCTATCTAAAAACAGCCCGTAGAGCCGTGCATGCACGGAAGTGTGGAGGGCATATTAGATTGCAATCTTCAATATCCTGAAGCCGATGACCAGTGTAAAAGATACCAGTGCATAGGTGGAGAAACTGAGGTTAAGGCATATCTGACACGCAGCAAATCACACCAAAAGAAACATAATCTGCTGCCTGGATAAGAAAACTTGAGTGAGAAAACCCAAAACATAGACGTTAACAGTCAAACAACTGACAGTAAGAGATATGAAGACATGGATGGACTGCAAATAACAGGACCTGTATGATGGTCATGAAGCCAAAACAGAGAAAAAAAAACAGGCAAAACAACAAAAATGGAGGATGACTTTAAGCAGAAAGGCAGCACCCAAGGAAGAAGAGAAGCTCACCAATGAAGGGGATAGAGGCCAGTGAGTCATCCTCCACAGAGAGCGGTGCTAGATTACCATTTGCATGTCGTTGGGAGGAAGAACTCTCGGACTTGAACAAGGTTTCCTCAGGGTCATTGGTGAAAAGTAGAGGGTCACTTCCGTCAAGTGCCAAAGGGAGTCGGTGGTCAGCCCTTCGGCCCATGGGTGGCTTTGGCCTTAGTACCACCTCTTGGACCTGCGCTTGGAGTTCCGGGTCTGTCTCGCTACCTTCTCTTTCATGGTTAGTTGGGCGATGAGTTCCGTCCTGCCCTTCACCAGACACTGAGCCAGGAGGAACAGCAGGTGGTGAAGTAGAAGATGGAGCCATGCCCTCTGGAACACTGGCCCAGTTGAGGCGTGGGCCCGTGTAGGATGGGTCCCGGAATGATTGGGCGTGCTGCAGGATTCGTCCACTCTTACGGTTAAAGGAGGGACTGTAGCTGCGGTAGCCAATTTGATCCTGGTCCATACTCTGGCATGAGATCAAACGGTGGCTCTGCGGTGCCTGTTGACTTTGATGCTTCGGTTGGTGTTGGTGCTGTTGGGAAGGGTGTTGCTGACATCGGTGGTGCTCTGGAGATTGGGATTGGTGTTGGCGATGAACTTGCACATGACGGGAACTAGGTGGCGTCTGTGCTGTGCTAAAATGACTTCCCTGTTTCTGGGGCTGTTGCTGCCAGGCTTGTCTCTTGTGGTGTGGTGAGAGTGGGCTAAGTACCTGGTCTAGAGCCTCTAATGAGCGACCCGAGTGCCCAAAGCGACTGCGGAGAAGGTTTTCAGAGCGAGAACGATTCTGACCGACAGAAGGTATGACCTGCATCCAATGAGAATGCTGCCCAGGGTGTAGCAACGTGTCCTGAGAGGCACTCTGGGGAATATCAGTCCTATGTGCCCGTCTGGTTTGGTTAAGCTCTCCCAGACGATCCTGAGAGAAACTGCGTTGTCGGTGGTGTAGAGACTGGACAGTTCCCGAGCGTTCCCGTTCTGACACCTGGTTGTAGTACCAGTTACTGAGGGCTTGTTGTGTGCGTTCACTGCGACTTGGACTTGACACTGGCGCAGGTTTTGGTGGGCTGCCCCATGAGTTGTCCTTGCTGCTGTTCCCGTGATGAGTGTGTTGCGGCGGACTTATGGCAGGCGAGGAAGAGAATGAGCGTCCTCTCTCAGTCAAACCGAACCGGATTTCCTCCGTGCGATGGGCGGGGCTGCTGTGGCTGACACTCCCTGCTTCACGACCGTCAGATACCCAGGCCATACTGGTGGTCAAAGGTGCACTTGTCCGGTTGTCAAGTGGTGGTGATGAGCTAGAGGTGGAGCTGGGCCAGCGGCTCCAGTTGTCCAGCTGGTTCTGTCCCATGTGGGGGGACCGAGCAGGGGCCGGGCAGGGGGTGTGGCCTGGATGAGGCTGGGAACGTGGTGGGTAGCACAGAGGGGGCGGTGTAGGAATATTTTGGGCCCCTCCTGTAAATGGCGCGTTCCCTTTCAGGTAGGCATCATGAGAGTATGCCTAGGATAGAAAGCAAAGAGAGAAGAGATTAGGAAACAAGAAAATAATTAGGATACTGCTTTTAAGACTAGGGGTTTGGATGGTTTGGTAAGACCCAACAAGTGTGTATCACTGACCTGATGTGTATACCCTGACCATATAGGTCATACTTCAGTTCAATTGCATTTTATTGTCTAGGCCTTTAAACAATACATCTCAACGAAGCACCTTCACAGAAATCCAGACAAACCACATCTCATCTAATAACACAAAGTACTCCAAACAATTTCACTATACTGTGGCAGGTAAACAAGGTGACACCAATAGCGTTTATTATACAGGTATTAAAGAGTAGTAAACTGAGCCTCTTATTAGTTATTCATGCTGAAGAATTCTGTTCAAGCTGTTACCACACAATATCATCACTATAAACAGGCACAGCAACACCTGACAAAGGGCAGAAAGCCAACGTCAGCTACATTTCACAACTAAACTCTAAACAAAATATTGACTGCTTCAGAAAACATCCAGATAACCTACGCTAACAGTGGTGATTATTTCCAATGTGATCAATATGGTATCTTGTCCAGTAGTTCAGTATTAACATATTGACAGTCAAGACAAACAGACAAGAAGCATTTATTCATTCATTTGCTAAACTGCTTAATCCTATTTAAGTCACACTCACACCTAGGGGCAATTTGGGACAGCCAAGTAGCCTAAAGCGCAGGTCTATGGACTGTAGGAGAAAACCAGGGTACCCTCACCCAGCCCGGGACTCGAACCCAGGACTTTCTTGCTGTGGGGCGGATATGCTAACCACTATGTCACTGTGCTGCCCAGACAAAAAGCATCCATCCATTCGTCAAACCGATTTAATCCTACTAGAGTTGTGGGAAGGCTGGAGCCTATCTCAGCCGACTCTGGGTGAATGCTGGGTACATCCTGAACAGTTCGCCAGTCCATCACAGTGCCAACACACGCATACAGCCATTCACACTCGCACTCACAGCTAGGAGCAATTTGGAACAGCCAATTAGCCTAATGTGCATGTCTACGGACCGTTGGAGGAAACCGGAGTAGTTGGAGAAAACCCACAAAAGCACTGGTAGAACATGTAAACTCCACACGGAAACGCCCTCATCAAACCCAGGCCCTTTTTACTGAAAGGCGGACACACTAACCACTACACCACTGTGCCGCCCAGACAAGTAGCCGAAAAAACAAAATGTTCAAATCCAGTGTTGAGACGGTCCGTGGCTCGTGACAACAAATCACATGGAAATCTCTCCCCCAAGGCAAAACAGTCAACCGAAGGTTAAACGGATGTTCCTTACCAACTATATTTTTTATTCATATGAAGGACAGGAGGTGCAGGCGAACACCATTTCTGCATAAACCACAGAACGGTCCTACTGACTGCAAGAACACCATCAGCGACGGATTCTCCCGGTGGATGATCTGATTCACTTCGAAATGGCAACAGAGCTGAACGCTAACACGTATATAAAAGACGGGAATCTTTCTCAATCCAATCAGTACACAAACTCAAGTCCATAGATATTCCATGCACATGCACACAGACACAGAGACGTGTGTTTGTAAACAGACCAAAACTCACAGAGTGGGAAGAAATATTCCCAAAGGTTTCCTGAGAGCACCTCAGATGCCTTCTCTCTCCTCTTCCGTTGCTCTGCTTGTCGTTCTCTTTTTGTCCTTTCGTGCTGTTCTTTTCCTGGTCTTTCTAGTCACTGGCCATTTTTCGTTAGGCTGTTTCTCACTCTATCTCTATCTGGTATGGTGTGTTGAGAAGAACCCAACCCAGCACTTCTAATCTCCCTCCCTTCCTCATCTCTCTCTCTCTCTCTCTCTCTCTCCACCCTTTCAGAGTGTGGGAGGAGCCTCACCACTGATGACGTCATCTATGGAATGCAGATGATGCGGGTGTAAGGAGGGGTGACTGGTGCAGCGAAAGAGAGCAACAGATAGAGAAAGAGTGATACGAATAGAAGATAAGACAGTGATATGGAAGCTGAGTGAAATAATATTTCCTAGAATAAGATGATAAAAATGTCTAAGTAATGCGCTCACAATTGAAAGAATGTGTGCGCGTGTGTGTGTGAGTGTGTGTATGTACATGTTTTTTCAGTCTCTGTACCGAGGGCTCTTGCATGTCTCATCATGTGAGCAACAGGGTAATTAAGGACTGATATGAATATGGGAACTCTGGCAAGTGTGTGCTGTTTAAGAGGAATGCACTTTACAGTCTACGTGAGCGCTCATCATGTGACAGTTTTGAAATCATGGAAGACACGGACGAAACGGACTTGTAAAGGCTGAAGTAATCTGAAGCACCTGATGACCTTAGATCAGTATCGTCCATTTCGACAGAAGAACCGCGACATTCGACAAGTATCCGTGACCCTCGAATGAGCTTTTCCTATTTATCTTACTTTTAATACTTTTAAAACTTTTACTATTTATCTTGCCTTTTAAAAATACCACAACGCATACATCAAACAGTTGCGGCACATGTAAAAATCCAAATTCTTCTACATGTGGATGGATGTGTGAAATTATGCGTGATTTATCTGTCAAACTGCTTTAAAAAGTTGCCTTTAAGTTTTATTGACTCCTAAGGTTTAGCATGGCGGCACGGTGGCTTAGTAGTTAGCATGACCGCTTCACAGAAAAAGGTCCTGAGTTTGAATCCCGGGCTCGAGTGTTTCTGAGTGGAGTTTGCATGTTCTCCTGTGCATGTGTGGGTTTCGTCTGGGTATTCCGGTTTCCTCCCACAGTCCAAAGACATGCACATTATGCTAACTGACTGGCCAAAATTGCCCCTAGGAGTGAATCTGAGTGTGAACGGTTGTGTGTGTCGACCCTGGGATGGTCTGGCGAGCTGTTCAGGGTGTCACAACGTCATTTTTAGAGCTGTGGCTGAGGGAATTTTTCTGCTGAGCTCGCTTTTTCAACACTGAGCTAAGCTAGGTAGGAAAAGTAATAAAAAATAAGCGCTATCTTATATAGCCGATGAGGTGCGTAGCCTACAGAGCGGAAACGATCTTGCATAATTAAAAAAAATTTAGTAAAATAATAAAAATAGCATTTTTCTCACAATCCGGGGGACGTGGATATATTAAAGCTATTATCCCTCACAATCTTGTTGTATATGGGCGACAGTCAGCGAGGTGCGGATCAGCTCATAGACGACACGATTTAATGGAATTACTGGAATAATTATCCCAAGATAGCTGACCAATCAGATTGCACCGTTCCCGTGTAGAACACACTAAACCACATTATATGGAGTACAATAAAAGGAGCACTGCAGAGTGCACTATATGACCAAGAAAACTTCATTTAAGCTACACACACAGAAAAAAAGAGGCAAATCCAACAGATGTATTCTGGTTTTGTATTAGTTTAATTTGATTTATATCTATATATATATATATCTTTGAATATATAAATATTATGTAACATTTTAATATTCCAATGTTTTCACCTCACTAGTGTGTGTACTTATTATTATATCATACATGGGACCAAGTTATCTCCATCAGAATAAGAATATCTGGAAAGTTTGGATTTTTGGGGACATTTTGCTGGTCCTCATGTTGGTCTCACTGAATTTTTCTTTCAAATTAATGCATAAATAAACCAAGTAAAAAAGCCAAAGTGTTTCCTTATGGTTACTAATGTAAGGGTTAGGAATGAAGCATTGATTAGCTGCATTAATAATAATGTCAATGAACATTCCTAATAAGGCTATTAGTACACAAATGTGTGTGTGTGGGGGGGGGGATGTAGCACTTACCAGCTGCAGTACGTCCTCATCCTTTGGCATTATGGAGAGCTCCAACACACTCTCGCTATAGAAAGAGGGAAAATAGGTGAAGTCTATAAATAAGAGTGTGTAGAGGGCATTTCATGCATGCAGTAAACAGGAGTACCGGTGGCGTTTACCGAATGTTGAGTGAGTCAACAGAAATACAGCGGAAAACTTATTGCATTAGTAATGCTTTATAAAAATGACTCACCTGTTTTGAATTAGTGCTATCACCTGGGAGTACGTCTTACCCAACACACTCTCCCCATTCACCTTTACTAGTCTGTCACCTACAACACACACACACACACACATACGGAAAATATAAGAAGAAAGATATCAATTAGTCATGCTACAAATGGCGACATGCTTGAAGACATGAGTAAAGTGAAATAAAATTAAATTAAATATAGCACAGATTCCCGAGTCCTGTTCCTGGAGTTCCCCCTTTTACAAAGTTCCCTGCCATAACACACCCACTTTTAGACAGAAGGCACTGAGGATAAGCTGGTGTGTTGGATCAGGTGTGCTAAAGCAGGAAAAACTATTAAATCTACAGAACAGGGCTCATGCAGTCGAACCCAGAATGATACACATAGCCATTCAAGAGCTAATTGGGCAAGCTCTCAGGGAGGGAGGGCATACACTCGACTTCCTGTCACTTAAGCAATTACTTGCCACCCAGCTAACAATTTAACAACGTTTTAACAAGGTTGCGCTAGACTCTGAAAAACATTGAAATGTTACAAGGTAATATTTTCAATAACCGTCTCAAAAACGTACTCAGACGATGTTTCAGTGATGATAACTTGTAATGAAACCCCAGTACGGATGTGCTCAGTCCTTGTCAGACGCTATAGGCGCTACACTGGGGGCTTGGATGTGTGTTGCATTCTAGCGATGCCAAATCAACTTTGTGGAAAAAAAGTCATGTAGATGTTCTTAATAAACACTACAGTTTAACATTGTCCCAAGGTTCAGATCACGTTTTTTTGCACCACCAACCAAATTATGACCCGAACGTGACGTCACGGTTATGTAGCAAAAGTTTGTGCATTAGCTGCGCAATCATGGTCATCTGAGAGTTCATGCGTACAAGGGGGTGGATAGTGCTTTCCTCTGAAGTGTACTACACTGCCCATGAAAATGCACGAGCAGCAGTTCAAAAAAAAAAAGTCGTTGGCTAGCGTCAGAGGAAGCCTGTGCTCGCTCTTGTCCTCCCTAGTTGGTGGTGATGGTGTGTAGCAGGGAAGCCTACAGTACTTCACAGGGAGAAACATTCTTGGAAAACGTATTCGGAGCCCGTGAAACATACAGCCAGAATAATGTCGTAAATCTGAGCCTAATTTTGGCATTTTAATACCATTTTCATGGTCAAATCTTTCTTTTATACATTTCTGACTATTATACATATAGATACTAACATGCACATGTTTAACTCTGTTGCATTACCATCTATCCTCCCAGCACTCTAATTTACAGGCAATCTAAACATCCAATCCTATACCAGGAAGCCTGGAAGGTTCCTTAATGCAGTGGCCAGCTGGACCATAGACAGCCACGGGTCAATGCAAAGTACAAGAGAGAATTTCCTGAGGTTGAGAGGTTTCAGTAATAGCCTCTCCAACCCTACCTTAACACTAACAGCCCTGTGCGTGCCTTCGGCCCCCTTTTTATCCCAAAGTTTACCAGTCAATGACCAGAACAGCAACGACACAGTGCTCATTCGGCGCCCGCACAAAATAAAATCATGCAATCTTCACCAAGTCCAGGTATTTGACTGAATATTTATCAGGACAAGCCTCACAGCATTGTACTTATTTGTGTCATACCACATTTGATGAATGTATTTATGAGGGCAATCATGATGGCTACATTTTTAATTCTGCAGGTAAAAGAAAGAAACGGGGAAAACGTGTGTTAGGAACCGTGGGAAGAGAAGTGACCAGGATACACACATATCTGCATAAATTTGCATAGTTAATGAATTTCAAAGGGTGGCACAGTGGCGCAGTGGTAGGCACGTCCGCCTCACAGCAAGAAGGTTTTGGGTTCAATTCCTGGGCTCTGTGAGGGCGTTTCTGTGTGGAGCTTGCATGTTCTCCCAGTGCTTGCGTGGGTTTCCTCTGAGTACTCCGGTTTTATCCCACAGTCCAAAAACATGCACATTAGGCTAACTGGCTGTTCCATTCATCATTTGTCGAACATCCAGTTTTTCTAGAACATTCCAGATTAGACATGGACTGTAATTATTTGTTATGGTTGCATTACTTCTTTTCCTTTATGTTTTTTTAATGAACACACACACACACACACACACACACACACACACACACACACACACACACACACACACACACACACACACACAATACTTTGGTATTTCCGTTTGTGTGCATGTGAATGTGTTTGTCACGAGTATCACCGTGAACGCAGCTCTAAAGTTAATCCTGTGCCTTTGTCTTATGGAAACACTGATTTAAAGGAGATGTGGAGTGTGTAAGGAGATAGAAGAACAACGTGTGTTTACATACACACCACCACATTCGTTCTCTTTATGCTTCACAATGCCTGCATTTGCATGAGCTGTGTCCACCTATAGGAAAGAGCAACACGTTTGCATGCACGCACGTGTGGGGTATAAACATTTCAGCGTAGCCCGAGGTATGGCTGTGTTCCAAACTCAGTCCTGGTGCGCTACACACTACATACTGGTACACTACTCTCCACCCTAGTATACAGTATAGTAGGTACACGTGAAGACTTCCGTGTAGGGTACCAGACTAGTGAGTCCGTTAATGGCGAGGTAGACTCCTAGTCTGTGAGTAGTTTGCCCTATCTGTGCTTGCATGGGTTTCCTCTGGGTACTCCAGTTTTCTCTCACAGTCCAAAGGCATGCACATTAAGTCAACTCACTCTTACTCACTCATTTGCCGAACTTAATCCTACAAGGGTCACAGAGAGGCTGGAGCCCATCCTAGCCACCACTGGGCTCAGCCCACTAGACCACTGTAGGGCCAACACACACAAGCATATACACTTACATTGACAATGTAAGTGTGGGGCAATCAAAACAATCCAGTTAACCTAATGCCTGAACATTTACATTGTCATGTACAGCATTTAGCAAAGGCTCTTATCCAGAGTGACTTATAATTATAATTTTTTTATACAACTGAGCAATTGAGGGTTAAGGGCCTTGCTCAAGGGCCCAACAGTGGTAATACTGGGGATTGAACCGCTGACTTTCGGAATAGTAACCCATCGCCTTAACCACTAAGCCACCACTGCCCACTGAACATGCATGTCTTTGGACTGTGGGAGGAAACTGGAGCACCTGGAGGAAACCCAAGAACCCAAGAACAGGAAAAACATGCAAAAACCACATGGAAAACCCCCTTGACAGCCATAAGCTTTCCTACCTGTGCACAAACCGGCCTGGTGCGCAGGGCCTTTCTCCCTCACATTCTTAACAAATATGGTGTCCATTGGTTCCAGTCGATTTCGCTGTAGACCTGTGTTAACACACACACACACACACACACACACACAAAATCATATAATCATGTAGCATCAAACAAGGCTAGAAGCATACGTGCCATTTCTTAAAACCCTAAAATAATTACATTATACATATATTACACATATTTCCATTCTGTTTACGTGTAATATGTTTCTATCCTTAGCAATGATCTCTATTACTCTTGGTTTTATATAATTTTGGATTCATGTATGTTTTGTTATGACCTTGTTATGACCTTGGGTGTTAGAATCCTGCTGCAAAATATCAAGAAACAGCACAAAACAAATTCATTCATTCATATCTCAGCTGACACTGGCCGAAGGAACACACACGCAACCATTCACACTCACACCTACCTAGGGGCAATTTGGAACAGCCAATTAGACTAAAGTGCAAGTCTTTGGACTATAGGAGGAAACCGGAATACCCGGACGAAACCCACACAAGCACGGGGAGAACATGTAAACTCTACATAAGAACGCCATCGCCGAGCCCGGTTCTTGAATCCTGGACCTTCTTACTGTGAGGCGGACGTGCTAACCACTACGCCACCGTGCCACCCCTAATGTGCATACTATTGGAGGAAACTGGAGTGCCCAGAGGAAGCCCATGTAAGCATGAAGAGAACACGCGAACTCCACAGAGGAACGCCATCGCCGAGCACAGGACCCGAACCCAGGGCCTTGTTGCTGTGAGGCGGACGTGCTAACCACCGCCCTGATTGAAATATGGTGATGTATAAACAGTACAATTAAAAGATTAGGGGAAAAGGCTTAGAGTTCATACCCTTCCTAATAATAATAATAATAATAATAATAATAATAATAATAATAACAGTCATAGTATACGTCAAACTGGACTGTTTATCTTAAATCTTTGATAACGATACACACTTATCTGACCTTTCTTAAATGCTGCTGATTCCTTGGCCTCACCTTTTACACACTGACCTTGTTTTCATATCGCTGATGAGTGGATTTACAGCATGTTACATGTTGGGTATGTAAAGTATATGAGTGCAAATTCCTAAACAATCCCTAAACTATGTGATGACATCATTGAGGATGACCTGGGGCCTTGTTTAGGGACTGCATGAAGAAAGAATATCTTAAGACTCATATTTGCACACATTATTATTTAAAGCTTATGTCTAGACTCTACGCTTTTGACAATTCCTTTGTTTGGCATGGTTTACAACAGCTGTTTATCTCTCTCTCTCTCTCTCTGTCTCTCTCTCTCTATCTGCTTTTACTGGTCCACACAAGCGCTGCTGTCTAAAACAGCTTCACCAAGATGCACAGATGTAAATATATTGTTCACCACTAGAGGCCACTAATGGACAACAAGGTGAAACCTCACTCACCCCTTTGTCCATCCATTTATTCCTATTACGGTTGCGGGGAGGCTGAAGCCTGTCTCAGCCAACACTGGGAAAAGGCGGTGTATACTCAGAACACCATACCAGAACATCGCAGGGCCAACACTCATACAACCATTCACACTCATATTCACACCTGGGGCAATTTGGAACAGCCAGTTTGCCTAATGTGCATGTCTTTGGACTGTGGGAGGAAGCCGGAGTATCCGGAAGAAACCCACACAAGCACTGGGAGAAGACGCAAGCCTCTGACGTTCACGCTGTGAGGCGGACGAGCTAACCACAACGCCACCGTGCCTCCCAAGGTAAAGCCTCGATAAACGAAACCATTTTGCAGGACATTCGGCTGGATGAACTTCTTCGTGAAGCTTCTCTCCATTACATAAACACAGCGTAGATTCCTACAAATGCTCAGTAATTCTCCATCAGTCACCTGAAGCCTTGTACTTTCAATATGGAGTTATGACAAAAAAAGGAGAAGATAAGAAGATGACTCACCCTTTCCGTTTCCGTTCTCATCATCCTGGTAAAAATAAAAAAGAAGGAGAGAGAGAAAATATGAAAACGCAGCTGAGATACTGAATCACAATAAACAGTTTAAAACTTGCTATAAATCCCTGATATTTATATTATAACTAATTATAGATGGAATAGTGTCTAAAGTTAACTGTTATAAAATCTGATCAAATCAATACAATCATGAATGATACAAAAATATCTAAAATAATAAATGGTGTCTTCATAATGCTCAGTGTTGTGTATCTAAGCACCTACGATAACTCTGGTGAGATACGCGTACATTTCTGGGGTTACTATTCCTACCATTGTGGGGCCAGTGGTGTAGTGGTTAGGGTGCTGGGCTCATGATCGAAAGGTCATGGGTTTAAATCACTGCTAGTTCCCCACCGTGCTCGGACCCCTGGGCAAGGTCTTAACCACAAGCGTGCCTCTGTCCACCCTGCAGTATAAATGGTTACCAGTAAAAATACGGGGAAGGTCAGGTTGATGCCGCAGCCACCCGTGACCGGGAGTTCATGGGCGCTAATTGGCCGAGCTCTCACGGGAGGGAGGAATGGCATACGCTTACTTCCCTGTCACTCACAGCGATCACCAGCCAATCATGGGCCCCTCCCTGATTGGTGGCGATCGTGTGACAGCGAACTCAACACTTGACTGGTGGGAATCGGATACGGCTAAAATTAGAGGAGAAAATGGGGGAAGAAAAAAAACTAGCACTAGCTAAATTTGACTCACACATCACATGACCACATAATGTCTGTTTGCACCCTTAACGGATCAATCAACATGTATATAAGCTCTTTGTTTTAGTTTATTGTGAAATATTGTTCTGTGTTTGTTCTGCCAGTCATTCCTGAGCCTTGTTATTATGTTTTGCCGTTGAGTGTATGACTTCATTTTTCCTCCTCGTGCCATGATTCTCTGCCTCTGCCACAGTATTTACGTTTATGACATCTGCCTGATTCTTCCATTCTGCACTTTGGATTTCCTCTACTGTGTTGTTTGTCTGATCGCCTGTCCTCTGCTTGCTCTCTGAGGTTTGAACTTGAACTGTTATTTGGATTTGTCTGCACTGAACTCTTTTATTAAAACCTATTCATTTGCAAATTGCATTGCTCAGGAGCTCCACTATGAAGGAAAATGGAAAAAATGTGATACATATGATGTACTTCATTATAAATCTGGTGTAAAAACTCTAGAGGTTCAAATCTTGAGGTCACAGAAAAGTCATAATGTCTATTTAAAGTCCATTAGGAGTCATTAATGTGTGGTAGTATCTGTAATAATCCAGTAGAGGGCAGCATTGAGCAAAGAATGCCAAACTCAACCAAACACAACATTCAATCAATGCCAGCACTATCTAACTATCTGACAGCCATATTATACCAAGATCCTTGCTAACAAACACAAATTCACAACTCCTCAATCAGTCGGCCAAATCGGTGAGGTCACCCTGATACGCAGACACACACAGGATGCTGATCAGGCGGTTTGAGGTGAGTGTGCAGCGCTGACCGGGCTCATTCCACACACAGTCACACAATACTAAGGCTTTACCATTCCGGATGCAGACTGTATGTCCTTACTTAATACATAGTGTACTGCCGAAAGAGCTCTGCAGGCAAATCCTACAGAGAGGCGTGTCACAGAATCAGAGATCATATTAATATGTTAATTATACTATTAAATTTGTATAAACAATCCTTTAACCAGACTTTTTTCATTTCATTTTCATTCAAGCACGGAGGGACATGCAAACTCAACACAAAAACACCCTCGCCGAGCCCGGGACTTGAACCCAGGACCTTCTTGCTGTGAGGCGTGCCCATGCTACCCATTCTGCTGCTTCTTCTTCTTCTCATTATTACTATTATTATTATTATTATTATTATTGTTATAATTATTATTATTATTATTGTTATAATTATTATTATTATTGGATCAATGCAATGCAAGTGTGTGCAACAATTCTGATATGAAGGGCTGAGAGCCACAGTGGTCTAACCCACAAAAACTGAAAATGAGATAAGGTCATATTTTGACGGATGTGGATAAGGTCTTTGCGTGCCAGAATGGTCCTTTCATCTTCCTTGTGACCATGAATCATATCGTAGACAACATCCCTGATTTTTTTTTTTAATTTTATATCGCAAAAGCTTTCATGTCATTTTTCTCTAAAACAGTTTTCTGTAGGTTAGATCACTCTGGCTCTCAGCCCTTCATATATAAGGTTTGATGGCACAGTTACTCTCTTCTGGAGGGTCAGAAAGTTTTGGTATCCTATATCAGGAAGTGTTATTTAAGTACAGGAAGTGCATTTAAGGTTACTGGCATGTTGTTGAGACGTATCACCCTTAGCCTGGTGGTTTTTGGTGGTTTGGGTTTGACTCTGTGGAAACGAGTTTACGTCAAACCATACCTCCCCAAAAAAACAAAAAAACAAACGAAAAAACACAACGGTATAATTTCCTAGCAATGGCAACCATATGACCTTCCATGACACTGAACAAAGGAAAGCCAACTGGAGAGGGTCAGGACTTGGTACAGCCCGACCCTGTGTGTGGTACCAGTCAAACACAACACAAGCCTTTTCACGGAGGGGGAAAAAACTGGATCTACTCAGCAACGGCACACACGCGGATAATAATAGGACTTTGTTTCTCTGTGTATACACACACACTCACTCACACACACACACACACACACACACACACACACACACACACACACACACACACACACACACA
>JBCNYH010000003.1:18917022-18928509 GCA_039654325.1 Tandanus tandanus
CACACACACACACACACACACACACACACACACACACACACACACACACACACACACACACACACACACACAGGGTGGCATAGTGATTAGCACGTCTGTCTCACACTATGGAGGTCCTGGGTTCGAGTCCCGAGCTCGGCGAGAGCGTTTCTGTGTGGTTTGCATGTTCACCCCTTGCTCACATGGGTTTACTCCGAGCACTCCAGTTTCCTCCCATTGTACAAAAACATGCACATCAGGCTCATTGACTGTTTTAAATTGCCCCTAGCTGTGAGCGTGTATGCTTGTGTGTGTGTGTTGGTCCTGTGATGGACTGGCGAGCTATCCAGGGTGTACCCTGCCTAAGATCCAGCGGCATGGTGCCGTAGTGGTCAGCATCGTCTGCCTCACCGTTAGAATTTCCCGGCGTTTTCTGTGTGGAGTTTGTATGCTCTCACCGTGCCTGCGTGCGTTTCCTCGGGGTACCCTGGTTTCCTCATGCAGTCCGAAAACCTACACATTAGGCTAACTGGCTGTTCCACATTGCCCGTGTAACCCGCCTTCACCCACTGTTGGCTGAAATAGGCACAGCCTCTCTGCAACCCTAACAGTAGGATTCAGCAAATGAGTGAGTGAGTGAGTCAGTGAATAAACTACATCTTTTATGGTTGACACCCACATATATGTGTAGGCATTAATAAAAGTGACATCTTTTATTCAGAGCTGTTTATTTATAAAGCTGTAACTTGACATACGGACTTTTGTCCTTCACGACAGGAAGCCTGATTGATTTTTTTTCCAGTAACATTATACGCTGTTATTTTTTTTCTCTTATTAACATCAAAAGTGAGACAGTGTTTCTGGTCGGGTGATTAAAGCAGTAGTGGTAACAGGAACTAACTTGTTTTACGGCGGTTACTCAACATTAAACGTAACTGTAAATGGATCTCATAAACACAAAGTGCTCTTCATGAATTAATGAAACAAATAATAATTGGCAAATCGCACTGGTAAGAGGAGACTGCTTTGGGTGTGCTTTTACAGTCTGCACACATCGCAGCAGCCTGTCGTTGATTATTTTCCAATAACGACACGCCTCTTTTACAGCCAAATATGTACATTTTACAAACACACATGCATACAAATCAGTCCAACTGAATAAGAGTGAAGAAAGCTCACTCTCAAATTGGTGACAAGCTGTAAGGTAGAGGGACAACATGCAAGCGAACCACTGGAGAAGAACCGCCTATCCACCCAAAAGCCTGTGATAACCCAGATGGATGCTACAGGGCATGTGTAAACCCTCCTACTCAACATCGATTGGGTTCTGAAACAACTTGCACCACCTTGTAAAGTCGAGCAAACCACACCCACCTGTGTCAAACTGTTCCGGAACAAAACGTTTTTACACTGGCAGTTGTGCCAGGGGAAGCTTGTTCTGGGCGCAAGCTGTTCCTGCACCCACGTAAAAGTGCCCATGTAAAAGCAGCCACAGAGGAAGAGTGCGAAGGTGTGCAAGTGTGTTTGCTCTCTCATCGAATTTTGTTTTACAATTATACAGAATGTCAGCCCCGGTCCCTGTTCTGCATCCAGCACAACACAAAACACCACCTCTGCTTGTCCCCATGCTCCAGCTTCCAAATTACTCCCCCTACTCCCACGTTCCAACTATCTGTTTTTGTCTCTTCTTCTGCGGCTCGGAGGAATTCTGCCACTGTGGGTTGACTGGCATCTTGCTCTTTTAAAGAAAGTTGCCCCCTACACCCTCACATCCACTCAGAATCCTGACCTCGTTTACTCTCTGCCTAACAAATCTCATGTTGTTATGAAGAGCCAAGTTCTTACCGTATACACATGCTTTAGGGTTTTAGGGTCAGTAACTCAAGCTATGTTAACTGTTACATTGAGTAAGTAGTCAGTATTCAGAGCTACATTAAAGCTGGGGTTGGTTAATCTGGAAAGCTGGGAAAATTTGAAAGTAGCATCACTTAAGGGCTCTGGCAAAACCCTCCCCTGCCCGCAGCGGTCCTTCCAAAGCCACCACCACCCCCCAACACCCATGCATGAGCTCTGCTCTGACTGCTGGTTTGTGTACGAGCAGGGAGAAACAGGAGCACTTGATTGGATATTTCCCAGCGGACCCTGAGGCAGTGATTGGTCGGCGTCTTTGCAGGATTACAGTGGTCATTGCAACGCCTGTCAGCCAATCAGCATCATGAAGCATAAAAGCGAATTAGCATCACAGCCAATCAGTGCCACAATGCCTGAAAGCTAATCAGCATTGTGATAACAGCCAATTAGCATCGTGATGCATGTTGGACAATACGCATCAGGATGCATAACAGCCAATCAGCATCACGATATGCAACAGCCAGTCAGCCTCACGAGGCATAGCTGAAAATTATCATTACAGCTAATCAGCATTGCAATGACTGACAGCCAATCAGCATCACAGCCAATCAGCATTGTGATGCATAACAGTCAATTAACATCACAATGTACTACAGACAATCAGCATCGCAATGCATGACAGGCAATCACAAATTGTGATGCATAACAGCCAATCAGCATCACGCTACATAACAGCCAATCAGCACTGAAATACCTGACAGCCAATCAGAATCAGGGTGCACACAGAAACAGGACACTGGATGATAATATGAGCCATCCAGGATCAAGTCGTATGTATGATGCTCCACAAAGTCCCGGTCGGGAGCACCACTGTTAACTGATTGGAAGTGTGACTTTGTGTTAACCTTGGTAGTTATGTAAGGTGCTGTGGTACTGCAGAAATAAAAAACTTTCAGACATGCTATTATTGTATACTAATCAACTCTGAGGTGATAAGAGCATCAGACCAATCAATCATCGATCGTTATGTTTTCCTCTAACCGCTCATTACATCACAGCAGAGTGCCGCCGGACTTATTTCTCCTCCCTCAAGTTCATGCAAAACTAAAACATGTTTTTGTTCGTTTAAAACTCCACCTCGAATCATGAGGAGCAGTGACACTCCCTTTTACTGTAGCTGCTCGACTTTTGGCGATCGGCCGTTTCTGGGAAATAAAAGCGCTCGAGTGATGTAACAGAGATCAGGCAGAGAATAGAACAGAGAGAAAACTGGAGGGGAGATGGTTCAAGCAGCCAGTGGATCAATAAGCAGGCATTATCTGTTTATGTTCCCAGTCCTGTGGGAAAACTGCCTCAGGCCAACGCCCCTTCAGAGTCATACCAGACCACATATCCATTCTGCTCTTTGAATGTAGAAATCTGTTCATCATTAAAGCTTTAATCCTTACACAGAGAGCCAAGAGATCTGCAGAATGGCAAGATCTATATGCAGGATAATTACACTTAGACCAGCGGCGGTTTTGGTTTTAAACACTAACACACACATTTAATAAATCTGAAAGCTAGTAATCTATATATGTTAATATCAGCTGACTCAATCTAACTAAGGCAATTGTTTCACTGTTTATCTGCTTACACGTGGGTAATTTCTAGTTCATTCTATTAAGTTCAGCCGGTAATGGTCCTTTTAGTCATTTGGCTTAAAGAGGCCCTACTAGAATAACCATCGAAGTGGCTGTAGTCTATCGATCCACGTATCAGCGGTGTGCATTACTCCAGATGGGTTTTTTCTTCATCTCTGTAGATTAACATCCTTTGGGCTCCTTCAAAAGCTGTATATGATAAGAAATGTTTATGGTGACTATCAAAGTCTGAATGCTGTCTTCCCGTTGGCTGATCAACAATTCAAATATCATCGTCTTCAAACCGCATTGTTTTTAGCACCACACATTTATTTCCTGTCACACAGGAGTATGGGATGTGTAAGACAACCCAGGACACGTGTCCAGAATTTGTTTCCATGACCAGATGAAGCATCTCAGCCCAAAAAAAGCCTCCTATGCAAACATCAGCTCGGGACATGAATCACTGCCTTCCTGCCTCGGAATTCGACGCCCAAGTGGGCAGCTATTCATCCGTGTTCTGGATTAAAGCCTGCTGAAGTCTGTGAGATTTCAGCGATCTTATAAGGTCATTACAAATCCCACTGTGTGTCATGGATCTAATAAACTTGTGTTTGCGAAGGTACGTCATCAGCATACGGGGGGAAAAAATGAAATGAATTAAAAGCTAAAACTACCGACTGGCGGTTACATACAAAGCGCTCACTAGGAAGGAATGAACATGAGGCAGCAGTGACCTTGACCTTTGACCCATGACCTCCAAAATCTAATCAGATCTAATCATCCATGAGTCAAGGTGGACATTTGTGCAAAGTTTGAAAAAAATCAAAGTCTTGGGCTGGACAGACATGCATAGACAGACCTACGTACGTCCACACAGACAGACAGAAAGACAGACAGACGGACAACCATTAACCCTAATGCCCCCAGCCCTGGCTATCGTCAACACGGCTGCCACAACTCTAGAGGATTTTCTTCTTTATTGCTCTCCACCATAACTCAATTCCTTCCTTTTGTCTCAGTGCTATTTGGGTTTTGTGCGCTATGTCGCGTTAATACATACGCCGTTTCGATTTGCATTTTTACTGGCTGGTCAGTACACATAGGTCGTGGCAACACACACTGTGAGAAGGTCATTCTAAATGTCTGAAACTATCAGAAAATTATTACAGGCTGATTTTGTTGCAAGAAAGTAGCAACGGCCATCTCACAGTACGACGTGGGACTGCCATTTAGGAGCCACGACCAGAGAAAGCTCCACGAATGGTTCATGTTGGTCATTTTTCATCTGGGACGCCCCAATATCATACACTGGATACCTGGCTTTAGATTGCGTTCATTCACATATACGGTATGTAATTCATACATATTGTATTCGAGTGTGGCGGCACGGTAGCGTAGTGATCAGCTTGTCTGCCTCACACTAAGAAGGTCCTGGGTTTGAGTCCCGGGCTCGGCAAGGGCGTCTCTGTGTGGAGTTTGTATGTTCTCCTTGTGCTTTCGTAGGTTTCCTCCGGGGACACCAGTTTCCTCCTACAGTCCAAAGACATTCCCACTTAATCTAACTGTGCTGTTTCAGATTCCAGACATCAGTGTGAGTGGTTGTGTGTGGTTTCGCACTGCGATGGACTGGCGAGCTGTTCAAGGTGTACCTCACCTTTGTCCAGAGTCGGCTGAGATAGGCTCCAGCCTCCCCATGACCCTAATAAAGGATAAAGCGGGTTGGAAAAGGAATAAATGTATTCATGTGTATAATGGGCCATTAAAGATCAAATCAGGAAAATCATCATATATCAAGGGATTTGTTTAGAATCTCTTCACGTCCTCATGACTCACATGTGACTCGGACGTACACTGGAAATGAATCCTCCCGAGTCAGCCGGATGTGAAATATTACACCGAAGCTCCTTTTTTCACATGCCGTCTCCATTTCAGCCTCGCTGCTTTCTGAAAAGAAGATAAAGTATGAAAGGAATACCGAGACCCAGAGACAGGCTTTCGGTATTTCTCGTTCTGATGTTAAGCAGTGTCTCTGCGCTGCAGTTAAGATTCACTGATCCAAATCCGAGCAGCGGGCTGAGCGCTTATGATACGGGCGTACAAATTGAAACAGTGTGTGTCGGGGAAAAGTAAGAGAACACTGTAACTGGGCTGATCTGGTCTCTGGAACAGAAAAAAAAAAAAAAGCTTTTGCACGACATCTGCTATTTGTTAAACATTCCTTATAACGAATGAGATCTTGAAGAGGGTTCAGATTCGCTGTAATGTCTCCGACACCGAGGTGCAAGGATTCCTGACTCAAGTGAGTACAAGTGAAAGTCTAAACAAATCTCAGTTACAATTAAAAAACAAGTTAGAAGTAGTGGGTGGCCCATCCGCCTAACTGCAAGAAGGTCCTGGGTTCGAGTTCCAGGTTCTCCTCGTGCTTTTGTGGGTTCTCTCCGAGTACTTCGGTTTCCTCCCACAGTTCAAAGACATGCACATTAGGCTAATTGGCAGTTACAAATTGGCCCTAGGAGTGAATATCTTAAGTGTGAATGGTTGTGTGTGCTGCCCTGCGATGGTACTAGGCAGTACGCGCAGTCTGATTGGGCGTGTGGGCAATAAATTTTGTATGGCCCCTGCAAGATAGCGATTCGCTACCCGCCTTGTGTGCTATCACCTTCAACAGCTTCCATGGTAACGGAAACAAGAAGAAAGCTACCTGTCACTTATTAACAATGTTATTAAGCAGTTTATTACATGGCATTTTAAAATGATTTTGGTTACTTGTCCATTTACTTGTCCATTTCTGAACCCGGGCCCTGAACCCAGGACCTTCTTGCTGTGAGGCGGACGAGCTAACCACTATGCCACCTTCCACCAATAAGAAATAAGGAAATCTTTTTAAATATATTATTCATGAACGGATGGAAAGTGACAGCATGGTTTCATGTCGGGCCATTATTTTTTTGAAGTCAGTCACACCCAAGCACTCTTTCCCTTGGCCTAATGTACACTCCTTCTTTTTACCGCATTTTATTAGTCAGCTGTGCCCACACAAACACACACACACACACACACACACGAACATTTATAGCACAACCGCTATCCCGTCCAGACCTCCGACTCATCTGTTTCAACTTCCTCTTTCTTTTCCTGTGCCCGCATATCTCTCCATCCAGCACATTATTAAAATCAGACCCAGCAGGAAGCGCTATCAGAGACACGGCATTTTTATTCACAGTATACAGTCTTTTTGTCCAATCAGGCAGCTTTTACAGGTGGTTTTAGACCTAATGGTCACATGTAGGACGCCACAGTACGTCCGTCTCACAGCAAGAGGGTCCTGGGTTTGAGCCCCGGGCTCGGCTCGGGCATCCCTGTGTGGAGTTTGCATGTTCTCCGAGTGCTTTTGTGGGTTTCCACTGGGTACTCCAGTATCCTCCCACAGTCCAACGACATGCACATTAGGCTAATAAGCTGTTCCAAACTGCCCCAGGAGTGAATATAAGTGTGAATGGTTGTGTGTGTTGCCCTTCAATGGTCTGGTGAGCTGTTCAGGGTGTACCCCGACTTCGCCCAGGGTCGATTGAGATAGGCACCAGCTTCCCCGCGACTGTAACAGGATTAAGCGGTTTAGAAAATGAGTGAGTGAGAGAATGGTTACATATACAGTATCTGAGCAAATCTGTACATTTGACACCACTCCCACCCGGCCCCCCTTTTCTGTAGCCCTTTTTTTTTTAGGTAAATGAATCAAGTTTAAATTAGGCATGGAAAATACATTGAAAGAATGAAAGAGTGAGAGTGAGAGAGAGAGAGTGAGAGAGAGACAGAGAGAGGTCAAGGAGAAGGAAAAATTCTCACATTGTAATGAACACCACAAGAAAAAAAAAATCTACATTTATTAAATCAGTTTGAGCCACTAGATCGTCCTTCGGGAGAAAATCTTTCCATTTCCACTTCTTTTCAAGCTCCTCTCTTTCTCTCACTCTCTTTTCCCCCCTCTCTTGTTTCCTCTGATTAGGTCAGGGGCCTTCACTTAAACCCATGTGATGTTTAATACCATTAATGCATATACCATTTCTGAACACACTCGCGCTCCCAGTCACAAGGACTTGACTAATATATGACTGCACTAACAACCACTAATGTGATTTTCCGGCTCTGGAATCACGGAATGGAAGCGCGCTTTAGTATTCCGGTGTGTGCAAAAAATGACAGCTGCACTGGAATACACGTACAGGTCTCGCATTACTCTGACCTCGGCTCGATACGAGTCCGATTACTGAGGGATTAATCCACGGTGCAAGACAGCTTCCTGAAATCTTTTCCTGAATGCTAACAGCTCAAAAACAATGAAGCCGAGGATGTAGCCGTAAACGCCGAACTGCTGACTCGGCGTTGTGTTTGTACTGAGTCTGTCATTTCGAAGGCCTTCACCAAAAAGCAGCTTTGCTTCTTCAAACTTTTAATAAATTTATCAATAAAATCAAAACTGAGTTCTGTTTTATTTTCTAACAGCAGCGTGTTGGTGTAGATTTATAGAAATCCTGCTCCAGGAGGCTCCTGGAGGATATAAAAATTAAAAATCGCTAAGAACAGGATAACGTCATGAAACCTTGAAAGGAAGAGAGGGGAACAACGAATGCCCTGACATTTCAGAAACCACCAAATAAAGAGTTCAAGTGTACAAATTGGTTTAAAAAAAGGCCAAAGAGAGTAAAACACCCTGTGATACTACTACAGGGACTTTAGCATACAGACTGACTGCACTGTCTTCATATGACCAAATAAAAAAAAGGATGGGGGCGTGGTTCAGTAGGTAGCACTGTCGCCTCACAGCAAGAAAACTAGGGGTTAGAATCTCCACCAAGAAGCTTTCTGCGTGGAATCTGCATGTTCCCTTGAGTGGGTTTCCTCAGGGTACTCCGGTTTCCTCCCACAGTTCAAAGAGATGCACAGTAGCTCTAAACTACCCATCGGTGTAAATGTGAGTGTGAATGTTCGGCTGTGTCTGTGTTAGTCCTGCAATAGACTGGCATCCTGTTTAGGGTGCACCCCGCCTCTCGCCCAAGGTCAACTGGCATTGGCTTTAGCTTCCTCCACGTCTCTGACGGATAAGCGATAAATAATGGATGGATGGATGGATGGATGGATAGATAGATGGATATCCTCATGGGATGCTCTGATTTAAGAGAAGGGGATATACTCTTTTTTCCCCGACTTCCTGTTTGACAAAATGTGCAAAAAAGGCGCCATGTTACCTATTCCCTACAAAAGACAACATGCATTGTGGGTACTGTGAAGCCTCTATGTACACATGTTTGAAGTAGTAGTGTCATCTATATGAAGAAAAGGGTTGGACAAATCGAATAGCTGAACAGGGGCTAAACAGAAATGAGAAGGAAAAATAAACTGGAAAATATATATATATATATATATATATAAACAGTAATAAATGCATCAGTTGTGATGTTACAGCAACCTCCAGATGCTGACCAACATGTGGCGCCTCTTTTGGCTAATGACTCCCTTTAACTGTTAAAGGGAAGCAGATTGAGGAGTTGAGAAGCGAGAGAGGGAGGGGTGATCTGCTTTGATATTAAGCTTTAAGGAAATTCTCAATTTTCTCTTTTCCCAGAATTTAATTATTAAGGCATCAGCATCTATTATTTTTACCATTATACGTATTTTTCTTTGATAGGCTCGCATACAATTAGGAAGGAATTGATTTGATACCGAACTGAAAAACAGGATCAACACATATTCTATATTTTTACACACGACGTTGAACGTCGTAACGACAGTTACTCAGTCCTGGATCACTGGAGAGCATCAGATGATACCTTCATATCTGCAGGACTGTGGGAGAAAACCGGTATACCCCAAGGAAACCCACGCAAGCACTGGGAGAACATGCAAACTCCATACAGAAACATCCAAGGCCCGGAATCGAACCCAGGACCTTCCTGCTGTGAGGCAGATGTGCTAAGTTCTACTAATTTATTGTTTTAGTGTTCACTGCTTATTATGGTATTTTTAAAATCCTAATTTTTGAAGGCATTTTTGCTGTAGAGTATTTCTGTACTGCATGCACACACACCCACACTCACACTCACACACACACCCACACCCACACACACACTCCCACACACCCCCCCCCACACACACACACCCACACACTCACACTCACACCCACACCCACACACTCACTCACACACACACACTCACACCCACACACACACCCACACACTCACACCCACACACACACCCACACACACACTCACACCCACACACTCACTCACACACACACACACCCACACCCACACCCTCACACCCACACCCACACTCACACACACCCACACCCACCCACACACACACTCACACCCACACTCACACTCACACTCACACTCACACCCACACTCACACCCACACACACACTCACACTCACACACACACACACACACACACTCACTCACACACTCACTCACACACACACACACACACACTCACTCACACACACACCCACACACACACCCACACTCACACCCCCACACCCTCACACTCACACATCCACACCCACAACCAGCTTTTGCATCAATAAGATACTTCCAGTAATTGTAACCGCTACTTAGTAACATTGTAACGCTCCTCGGCGGGACAGTATGCGCATTTGGCACGCAGCCACACTGAACGGCGGGACGCGCCTTTGCTACAAGTAGGACTGCGTTTTATAATGGCACACTAGTTGGTGCTGTAGTGGGACGATCCCGATACCCGAACACTGAGTACCGGAGTCTGAAACACACACACACACACACAGCTGTACAGTCGATTAAAGTGCTTAAGGTGCCATAAATCAGTGCGAAAATAAGTGCAGGGAAGGAGAAAGGTGCTAATGAAGCCAAGCTGCTCTTAACCCCGAGTGCGCGCGCGCGCACACACACACACACACACACACACTATGGAGATTTAATCCGGTTAGGAGAGAAATCAGGCTCTGCAACCAAACCGCAACCGATTTTTTTTCATCCTTTTCACGGTTAGTAAACACTTCCCCTCCCTGGCGCACTCGGCACGCGCCGGACACCAGCCCCGCTGCAGCGCGTGCGCTCAGGAGACGCGGTGCACTTACCTCGGGCTCTGAACACGGCGGAATTCCAACCAGACAAAACGCCACTCCATTCATTGGACAGCTGGACTCCGGGAGGACCCGTGCAGCTCAGGAGGCGCGGTTCGCAAACTAACCAGCCGGAATGTTCCAACTATCTACAGTAACAAAAGTCTCGAGGTCCGCCGCATTCAGCTCTCCGTGCCCCCCTCCCTACCCCCGTCCCGGTTCTGCTCTTTCCGTTGTTTGGTTCTCTCTGTCCCTCCCTCCTCCCCCGTGCTGTAAATCCTCGGCTCCACCGCTCAGCTCTGAACAGGCACGAGGAGGCTCCAAGGCTCAAATCTGAAAGCCCCCCTCCGTGCCTCCCTCATGCTCAAATTCGAGCGCAGAGCTCACGCAGCGCCATCTAGCGGTAACACCCGAACAACCCATTCACTTCACTTCACTTCACTTCACTTCACAGGCCCTCTGGTCGCCCATTCATTTTCTAAGCCGCTTAATCCTAATCAGGGTCGCGGGGAGGCTGGAGTCTATCTCAGCCGACTCTGGGCGAGGGCGAGGTACACCCTGAACAGCTCGCCAGGCCATCGCAGGGTCAACACATATACGACTATTCACACTCACTCTCACACCTAGGGCCACTTTGGAACCACCAGTCAGCCTACTGTGCATGTTTTTGGACTGTGGGAGGAAAACGGAGTACCCCGAGGAAACCCACGCAAGCACGGATAGAACACGCAACTCCTACTGTGCCACCCCAATATCCCACCCCCTCAAATCCTACTGTGCCACCCCAATATCCCAGCCCCTCAACTCCTACTGTGCCACCCCAATATCCCACCCAATATCCCACCCCCTCAACTCCTACTGTGCCACCCCAATATCCCACCCCTTCAAATCCTACTGTGCCACCCCAATATCCCACCCCTTCAAATCCTA
>JBCNYH010000003.1:18928609-18947005 GCA_039654325.1 Tandanus tandanus
ACCCCTTCAAATCCTACTGTGCCACCCCAATATCCCACCCCTTCAAATCCTACTGTGCCACCCCAATATCCCACCCCCTCAACTCCTACTGTGCCACCCCAATATCCCACCCCCTCAAATCCTACTGTGCCACCCCAATATCCCACCCCTTCAAATCCTACTGTGCCACCCCAATATCCCACCCCTTCAAATTCTACTGTGCCACCCCAATATCCCACTCCCTCAACTCCTACTGTGCCACCCCAATATCCCACCCCCTCAAGCCCAGGACCTTCTTGCTGTGAAGCGGACGTGCTAACTAGTACGCCACCGTGCCACCCCAATATAGGATTTTTAAAACCTATACCAATTTTGATAGTTCACATCTCATTCATTTATTCATTTGCCGGACCGCTTAATGCTATTAGGGTCGCATGGAGGCTGGAGCCTATCTCAGCCGACACGGAGCGAAGGCGGGGTGCATGTGAGAACTCATTCATTCATTCATTCATTTTCTGAACCCAGTAATCCAGTAATTCAGTAATCCAGCACCCTGCCACCAGGCCACCACTGCCCCGCATGTGAGAACTGTGGAAGGAAACCGGATTACTTGGAGGAAACCCACACAAGCATGGGGGAGAACATGCAAATTCCACTGTGCCGCCTCTCTCTTCTCTCTCTCTCTCTCTCTCTCTCTCTCTCTCTGTGTGTGTGTGTGTGTGTGTGTGTGTGTGCGTTCCAAGCACATGTGTTGCCAATAGTAAGGTTGTAGTGTCCCCTCTAGTGGACAAACTATGCAAAGAGAGCTCTCATAAGGGATGAAGGATACAACTTGCATGCATTTCTTTTTTAAATGTCATTCACTGACTCAATTAATAAACAGCATAACACATGTGTCTGCAGTTGCCTCATATTGGGTGATCATATCGACAATTTAATGTTCATAAAGGAACATTTGCTAACATTTGCTAACATCCATCTCCAGTGCTCAACAAAGAAATAGGCGTCCACACCTGGCATCATGAATGCGTCTCCACTGATCATATTTCATACATCGTTTCCACGTGAGGAAGGAGGAAGAATTCTTGAACTCATGTACCAGTCAATGTCTTTTCAAAGATTTCCGTTCTTAGAGCTATCCACATGCAATTGGATCAGCAAGGTCACATGTTAATGGCAGGTGTGAATGGCACTTTTTTCCTGTCAGGGAGAGCCGCATGCTGGCGGTGAAAACAGGGGGCTATCTGAGCCATAGCTGACACCCTGGGCAGGTGCTACCCATCCAGATCAGAGGTGACCTGGGAGCACTGGCGACTAAGGGGCGTCTCCACATTCCCCACAGCCTCGGTCATCTCTGACCAGGACCTCACCACTGGATGCAGTTTACTGTCAATACCCAGGACTAATGAATTATTAGTAATAATTATTTAGTGTATAATACACACGGAACGGCGCAATCTGATCTCCGGATCATGGACGTTATCCACCTCTGAAACTCAGAATAATACTTCAATTAAAATAGTGGATAATATCTCAGTGCTTGTATGTTCACTGATTATGAAATCCTGGAAATTCATCAAAAATGCCATCACACACACACACACACACACACACACACACACACACACACACACACACACACACACACACACAAATAATACAAAGAAAGAATGCTCTCCCTGTACTTGTGTGGGTTTTCCCTGGGTACTCCGGTTTCCTCCTACAGTCCAAAGACACACAGTAGGCTAACTGGCTGTTCCAAATTGCTTGTAGGTGTGAGAGTGAATGTGAATGGTTGTGTGTGTGTTGCGTTTCACTGGTCTGGCAAGCTGTTCAGGGTGGACCACGCCTTCGCCCAGTTGAGGCTGAGACAGGCAACCCTGCAACCCTAGTAGGATTAAGCGGTTCAGTAAATGAATGAATGAACAAATGAAATATACAGTAGTCGTCTATTTCCCTTTAAGTGTGTGTGAGTGTGTGTGTGTGTGTGTGTGTGTGTGTATATGTGTGTGTGTGTGTGTGTGAGTGCATAATAATTTCCCCCCATATTATTTTTACTACGCCATCAAAGAGACCTTGTGATATAATGTACTGCTCGCCTGTAATTGTTTTGTCTCTCAAGCTATCAATAACTATTTGAGTTCAGCTCTCCGATCTAATATCACACCCAGCCGTTGCTATGATATTAAACTGCACATAAAGTGTGTTTATGAGCTGTAGATGAATACAGGAACAGTTTGGGCTCGACTGTTTTACATGCTTTAAATTCAGAGTGCATGCACTATTCAGAAGGCAAAAAGCCTTAGTTTGCAGCTATGAAATACAAAGAGCTCTTTGTGTCTGGATAAAGAGGTAGGTAGGGAGTAAATACATAACAGTGGAGCAAAAAAAAAAAAGAAAAGAAAGAAAAAAAGGAAAAAGGGTGAAAAGCGAAGCAAAAGGGGGTGCAAAACTGCAAAGACAGAAGGACGGAGCTCACTGTTTCCATTCTGAGTCACAGGGCAGCGATGTGGTGAAAATGCTGTAGTTTTAGCGCACGGCCAGCAGATTGTTTGAGCGGGTGACACAAGCCTGAGGAGTGCTGAATGCCCTTGAATTATTCTCGTAAGGATTTTACAGACTAAAATGGATGCAATTGTTTTACACCACAGACTGCTGTAAATATAAAGCAGTCACTGTCAGGTGTGAAAAGTTTGCCAAAAAGCTTAATCTTATAAGGATCGCGGGGAGGCTGGAGCCTATCTCAGCCAACACTGAGAGAAGGCGGGGTGCACCCTGAACAGCTCACCACACCATTGCAGGGCCAACACACACACACACACACACACACACACACACACACACACACACACACACACACACAGGCAGACAAATATTCACACCTATAATCACTCCTAGGGGCAATTTAAACCAGCCAATTAGCTTACTGTGCATGTTTTTGGACTGTGGAAGGAAACCAGAGCACCCAGAGGAAACCCACACAACCAAGAAAGTACTACAGTGAATTTCATATCTGCACCATGCAAAAAAACTGTCATGAAACATAGCAAGGGGGGTGGTGTGGGGGGATTGGGGGTTCATGGTGTCCGTGATCATTATCATTATTAGGTAGGGTTGGTACAGCAGGGCAAATCACAAAGCATCTTTTTCAAAGTTATTATACCATTGATTATTTAGTTTAGACTACACGGGAACACTACAATCCGATTGGTCTGCTATTTTAGGTTTAAAAAGTATTATCCCATGTGGATAATGCTTGAATCAAAACGACATACACTGACAGTTGATAATGAGGTCATCATTATCAGGCTTTAAAATGGAATTATAGACCATAGAAATCTAGTTTTAGTTAGCTTTTTCTTGCATTTCCACATAGTATATACTAAACATATAGTATGTACTAAACTCTGAATGAGTAGGCTAAAAAGATGCCATTAGCTACGTAGCATTTAGCTTGGCCTCAAAGAGTGCAGAGCTCACATGACCTGCCTCTGTAATGGTTAAATATAAACTATAAAAATCTAGTTTTAGTTTGCTTTTCTTTATATTTCCACATAGTATATACTAAAACTCTTAAAGAGAGGTAAAGAGATGCTGTTACACAGCTTGTATGCACCTGCTCACCTCTCTCGTGACCTAGGAAAAAAAGTTAAGTTTAGACTAGTAAGGGAGATTTGCTTGGTAAAAACACACCGAAGTATGGGTTCATTTTACATTTTAACTTGATAAAATAATGGAGCAAAACCTCGTAAGTGCATATTTGGACCAAAATTCAAGTTTTTCCAGATTAGGGGAGACCTGCATCAATCTTGAACAAATTGTTTTCCCCTTTTATTTCATTTGAGTGTGCTAAATGCTTATGTTCCCTTATGTTGTAATATATATTAAAACAATTATTCGCATTAGGCTTATTGGATATTGCTGAATATCTATCGCTTGACGCTTGTCTCTGGGACTATTTAGCGACATCTCACCTCAACTCAGCAAATAATTATTCATTATTGACTGTTCACTTGAATTGAATAAGTTTATTCAAAATCCTAAATAAATTAAATATTAGCATAAACATCAATAAATTATTCATTCATTCATTCATTCATCCATTCATTCATTCATTCACAACAGCATGCTAGCCAACTGCAGGGCCAACAAGCACACACAACCACTCACACCGAGGATCAAATTGATACAGCCAGTTAGCCTAATGACCCGTTTTGAGCCCAATTTGAAAACAGGATGTAACTTGGCACTGGTAATTTTGTTTAAAATTTCCATCACACGAATTTCAACAACGCAACCGATATGCAAGAGCCTTCAAACCAGCAGCACTACAAACAATGCAAAGTTTAAGCAAACAGCAGAGCAGTGTTTCCCAGCAGGACTGTAAGTGACTTTACCACAGTGGTCATTATTTCTGCTCAGGTTCAAGCAGAATTGCAGTCAGCGTTATCACTGCAGCACTGGAAAACAAAGCAAACTTTTCAATGGAAGTACAACTCACACCACTTATCAGAACTATGGCTCCTTCTAGGAATGGCTCCCAGACCCAGACTTTTGGTTTAGAACTGCACATAATCTGTCTTATGGTGGCAAACAAAAATGTTGTATGAATCACTTCACTTTCTATTCTATTGTAAATTGCCGTCTTGTTTTTGTTGGACGTTTTCCAGTTGACTGTGGTGCCATCAAGTGATTATTATTTTACTTGGCAGAATAGTTTACATAAGGCATCAGCATGGTTAGACAAACATACTATTAGAGCATAAATGAAGGCAGGAACCTAAAATACTCCGGAGTATAAGATTACAGACAAAGAAGCTGTGATAATAATAATTATAATAAAAATGTTGTCGAGTAATTGATTTGAATTTGTCTTAACTGGATTGCACTGTTGCATTGAATTGAATTAAACGAGTTATAGAAGAGTGCCATTGGGTCCACAGGGGCGGAAAGAGAGGTGAAACAACTGCAGACAGACGGGGTGGGGGTCTCAAGGCCGTTCCTAACACACTTCACTTTACTTGACCCAGGTGCTTCCCATTAGACAGGGAGAGAGAGAGAGAGAGAGAGAGAGAGAGAGAGAGAGAGAGAGAGAGAGAGAGAGAGAGAAAACAAAGTAGAGAGAACAGAAGATCTTCTTGGTCCATGCCTGTTCTACAAGTAAGTTGAAATGCTAATGATGCCAGGGGTAAAACATGCTCACTACATGATGTGACTGATATGAATTATATGTTATCAGGGATTTAAAGGCAACTAATGGACTGATAAAAGATGTTTGTTCATTCATTCATTCATTTGCTGATCTGCTTTATTCTACTATGATCGCGGGGAGGCTGGCGCCTATCTCAGCCGACTCTAGGCGAAGACGTCGTACACCTTAACCCTCAATCAACCAGCATAGCATATCTGCTACATGAAGTGAAAGTGTTAACAGCTTAGAAATTTTTTTATTTATTTTTTTTTTCAAATATTGGCCCAAAATCACCATTTTTGCCTGGGGAAATAATTTTAACACAATCATAAAGGGACTTGGTTAATACAGGGTTAAACAGCTCACTAGACCATTACATGGCTAACACACATAAAACAATTCATACTCGCATTCACACCTAGGCTCAATTTGGAACAGCTAGTTAGCCTAATATGCATGTCTTTAGACTATAGAAGGAAACTGGAGTACCCGGAAGGAGTCCATGAAAGCATGAGAAGAACATGCAGACTCCACACAGAAACGCCTTCGCCGAGCCCGGGACTCGAACCCTGGACCTTCTTTCAGTGAAGTGGACATGCTAAACACTATGCCACCGTGCCAGGTGACTGTGGTGCCAGCAAGTGATGTTTTCTAAACTCAGTGAACAGGCTAAAAGTCTGGATGTCATAGAAGTGTGCAGCACGGAAATGCAGAGATGCAATCTGAAGATAAAACATAAAAGATAGAAGCTCAGCACCATGGACAAGAAGAGATCTATCGATTGGACCAACAACACAACAGAGACAATCCAAACGCAGCAAAGAAGAGGCAGGAAGAGATCATACACATAAACAGAATCATACAGGTGATTAGGAAATCTCTAACAGCGAGGCAAACTGGGTAATACACAAGAAAAACAAACAGACGACGTCCACCAAGTCCAACTTCATAATCCATGTCCACCAGGTGTCATCACATCATTTCTGCCCGTTTCATTCACACAGACAGTAACTCAAGCTCAGGATCAAAGAGAGGACCCTGGAGCTGTGAGGTGGTAACACTACCTGCTGCGCCAGAATGCAGCCCATCAGGCTACCTAATACAGAAAATGGTATCGCAGCATGTTCAGAGATTTTAGAAGTGCGGGGATCACATGACAATCACATGACAAGGTTTTTAAAACGCTACACGAAAACAGCCCTCCCAGATTTATTTGAGCAAAAGCCATGTGATCATGTGAACGTTTTTTTATAAAGCAGGACAAGATGGGGAATTTTTTTTAATGTAGCAGGCGTTCGAAATTTTTATTAGAAATTGTTTCTGATTTCTGTATTTGAGGATCCTGATACCACCAGACAGCTGATTTCATCTATTCATTTGTGAATCGCTTAATGCTACTCGGTTCGCAAGCAGGCTGGAGCCTATCTCAGCCGACTCTGGGCGAAGGCAGGGTGCACAGTGAACAGCTTGCCAGTCCATCGCAAGATCAACACACACACACACAGCCACTCACAGTCACACTTACACCTGGGGCAATTTAGAACAGCCAGTTAGCCTAGATTGTGGGAGGAAACCAGAGTACCCGGAGAAAACCCATACAAACATGGCAAAAACATGCAAACTCCACACAGAAACGTCCTTGCTGAGCCTGGGTTTCGAACCAAGGACCTTCTTGCTGTGAGGCATAACCACTATGCCACCATGCTGCGCCACAGCTGATTTAATGAGATTATATACTGGTTCTTCTTGGTGTTCCTGTAGCAGATGTGTACGTGGCAATGTGTTTGATCCTATAGTTTGTTTCCCGAGTTCTTGCTGTGCACATATTTCCCATATCCTCTTACCTACAGAGGGTCACACAACACATACCACTGTTTCTTCCCTGTTTACATCCACGCCCCTCCTTACTGAGACAAGAGAGGGAAAGCGGCTGACCTCTGACCTACTAACTGATCGCCTGGGAAATTCACATCAAGCACCGAATTCTCATTATACTCACTGAGAAATGGTTTATTTATGAATGTCACTCCAAAAAGGACCAGGGTTACCAGTCATAGTAATTGTAATATTGCTAGAACATTGTTTAGTCAGTGCCTGGGGTCAAAGGTCATTTCGCATCACTCCACATTTCCACTCCTGTGAAATTCTATGGCAGATATGGACCAGGAAATGCCAGTCAGGCATCCTCATTTCCTTTTCACACCAGACACCAGGCACCAATCAGAACGGATCAGACGCCGACAAGAGGCTGGTAAAGAAATCACGAGCTGAAATCTAATCTAAATAACATATGTGGGTTAAGCATGAAGTCTACAGAATAAACTATACTGACGGTAATCTTAAGACGAGCTGGATTTATATACTATATCATTCACACAGCGGCTGTTTCCGCAAGTGTGACAGAGCTGAAACTTAATGGAAAGTTGCAAAAATGCAGCATTACAGGAAATGTAATATATCTAACACTCTTTGCAACCTTCTGAATGTAATAGTTCTTGTGATTCACCTTGTATATAATAATAGCATAGTGGTGTAGTGGTTAGCACGATTGCCTCACAGCAAGAAGGTCCTGGGCTCGAGTGCCGGGCTCGGCGAGGGCGTTTCTGTGTGGAGTTTACATGTTCTCCCTGTGCTTGCGTGGGTTTCCTCAGGGTACTCCGGTTTCCTCCCACAGTCCAAAGTGTGTGTGAGTGTGAGCAGTTGTGTGCAAGCTGTTTAGAGTGTACTTTGTCTACCCTATGAGTCGGGTCGGCTGGGACGTGCTCCAGCTGCCATGTGACCCTAGTAGGGTAAAGAGGTTGAGCAAATGAATGAATGAATGAATAAATTCCTCAGTGACATGAGCACTAGATGTAACTTTCAAGTGTCTTTCGGGAAAGTATCACAAAATGAAGGTTTAGGCGTGGAGAGAGCCAGCTTCGAAATCTCGTCCTATGATTTCTGTTCACGATGTTAACATCCACGAAACATGAATGAGAATACGGGTGTTGATTTTCGGTGTAGTAATGGAAAGTTGTGATGTTTTAGAGATAAGAAAGTAAAGCCTAGTTTATCAGTTAGCTAGCAGTTAGTTAAAATTTTAAAAAATGCACATGCTCCCTGGTGTCGGCCATTTGTGGCATTACGTGTTCACCCGAGCGTGTCCAATGAGTGTGTCCCATAGTGTCATGTGAGCTAAACTGACAAGTGAGAGAGCGCCTAGAAACACTGCAGTTACCAAACCCAAGGTCGCTTTACTCAAGGAAACGGAAAACCAGGAAACTGCAGTAAAAAAAAGGAGTAAAGGAGGAAGAGAGATTCACATAACATGTCTAACTACACATGCATGCTGGATGGCTCTGTGTTCCGACCGGCCAATTGGACCAACAGCCCTCCTCATATAAGACAGGCACCTTGCTTACCCTGGGTTTACACTGGGGCACGATGTTTGAGAGAATCATGATGAGCGTGGGGGGTCATGGGATCGAATCGTGATGAGTTTAAGGGAACTTGGTGGATTCCTGATGCTCGTGCTGATTGTGCCAAAATGTTTGACTGTCAGAAATTTTGCCACGATTATCCCGCTGTATTACGATTTGATGCCAATTGTGATAGAACGTGGGAAACGTAGTAGAGCGCAGTAGAGCTTAACAGACCTTAACAGAGCGTAACAGGCCTTGATTCGCCATTGTAGAGGATCTCGATGAACTTGGAAACACGATTTCTTCAAGTTTCATTTTCTGGATACGAGCCGTCTCCTTTTTATAACCCAATCGTGCTCCAAGAAAAATTGTGGAGCTCCACACAGGTTTATTTTTTTAACGCAGAGATCGCGGACATCGTGCCCCAGTGTAAACCCAGGGTTACACTGTAGGCCACCCTACTCAGTTCAGTTGCGTTATAGTTAGGGTAATGGTTAGGGCTGTCAGACCAATGGGCTGTCGATATATAGGGCTGTAACCCATAGCATGTTATGCATATAGCATATAACTTATACCGTTTTTATCTCCATCAAACAATTCACTTATTATTATTCATGCCTAACTGGCCCTAAACTGAGCTTTTATATATTTCCACACAAAAAACATCATGATACCGGAACCAAGAGTGTACTAAAAGGCAGAGTAGTGCAACTGAACTGATTGTAAGATGATATGATAATAGAGGCAGTGCCGTGAAAGAAAAGATCTATTTCAATGAGACAAACAGCAGCACATAGCCAGACCTAGATAAACAGAAAGCAGGGCATAAAATGCCTATTAGACTAATACGAACTGACATGCTCTGAGTAAATAGCACACAGCATAGAGTGGACATGCACACCCAAAAACATACCCTCGTTCTTTCTAAACAAGGTTCTGTGTTTCACCTACTATTACATAAACAACAACAGCAAAAAATTGAACAATAATATCATCTTCATTATTGCCCCTAGTGGCATTTACACAATTTCCATCATACACTAAAATGTCAATCAGATGAGACATGTTATTTGCAGAGGTGGCACAGTGGCGTAGTGGTTAGCACGCCCGCCTCACAGCAAGAAGGTCCTGGGTTTAAGGCCCGGGTTAAGTGAGGGTGTTTCCATGTGGAGTTTGCATGTTTTCCTGCATGTTTCACATTGCCCATGTCTGTAAGCGTGAATTTTTTTTGTATTACAGATGGTAATGTAGACAAGACAAGACACCAGACAATAGCATGTTAGCTAATCACAGTTTTAATTCTTTCCATTTTTATTATTTATTTATTCATTTAATTTTTTTTTGTCATGTGGTGTGTAGCAGGAAAGCTCAGGGATGCAATATGCAGTAAAAGAGGTTTTAACAATAACGACAGGTCCAAAGCGGCCAAATGCAAATCAAGAAACAAACAGATGTCTGCCGATCAAGCATACAACAAAACGGAGAAAAACAAGTTTGAGAACACAGGCAGAGGCCATAAACAAGAATGCAATATCAGAGGCAGATCCAAGAAGCAGAAACAAAGAGGCTAAACGGGTCATATACAAAATAGCACACTGAAGATAACGCTCGGTAAGTAAGCCACGGACGTACTAAACATTACTTCCCACTGGGTACTACTTTACAAGTAGTTAAATCCTCCACATGATCAGGGAATAAATCTGTCCCAGCTGTGTTGTGCTCTACTGCAAGCACTCCTCGCTGGGCCGTCTGGAACCTGTAGTCTTGCATCATGAACACGAAAGTAGCAATTCGCACTGCGGGGTTAAATTATGGGAAAGTGCGGTACGAGGACCAAGGGGCAGATGTGACATTATCTGTCTGTCTATCTATTTATCTATCTCTCTGTCTGTCTGTCTCTCTGTCTATCTATTTATCTATCTCTCCACCTGTCTGTATGTCTCTTGCTCTATCTATCTATGTATCTATCTATGTATCTATGTAAATCTATCTATCTGTCTGTCTGTCTGTCTGTCTGTCTGTCTGTCTGTCTGTCTGCCTGCCTGCCTGCCTGCCTGTCTGTCTGTCTGTCTATCTATCTATCTATCTATCTATCTATCTATCTGTCTGTCTCTCTGTCTGTCTGTTTATCTATTTATCTATTTATATATTTAACTAGGAAGGTCCCATTGAGATGTAATATCTCATCTGCCAATGAGTCCTTGTTAAGATGGGTTTCAAAATGAAGCAAACATAAAGAAGCAACACAAGAAAAAAAAATGAATGAAAGAAAATGAAGAGAAAAAAGGATTAACAACACTAAACTCGTAGCTCCAGGGCCAGTCTAAAGAAGTAGACTTCAGAGAGAAAACATGTCTTGGCTAATAGACAATGCTGGGAAAAGGAGGAGAACAGAATGTGGGTGGCTGAAATGTTGCTTTAAATAATGAAATAACAAAAGCTACCTTGATTTAGTTGCATGTGTACCCTAAAACGTACACATTAAAAATGAAATGTATCGTACTACGGCAGTCGCGATTCAGTAACAGTCCGAACAGTTTCCTGTGTGAGGTCATGATTTTAGCAGGAACGCTCAGTTGATCAAACACTGTATGGTTGTGTCTCTACTAGTTTTCAGGACTTTGGGAGAGTCAGCGGTGGAAGAATGAAAGACAAGGAGCTGTTAAGAGAAAAGCAGGACTGCAGCAGCTTCTCTTACAGTCCTGATCAATGACATGACCTTTCTCATGCACATTTATTTTTACGTGTTCGCCTTAGATACACACTCAAGACATTCATTCATTTTCTGAAGCGCTTAATCCTAATTAGGGTCGCAGGGAGGCTGGCACCCATCTCAGCCGACTCTGGGCGAGGGCAGAGCACACCCTGGACAGCTCGCCAGGCCATCGCAGGGCAGAAACACACTGACGGCTATGCAGTCAACTCTTTACGAAAGTCAGCAATGGTTCTTTTACATTCCTCTCACCACAGACAGTGAGAGACATGGTCGGCCTTTGATAACACAGTTAGCTGCACTGGGGTACAGCAGTGACAACCCGTTGATAGTGGGGCTTGAACCCCCGACCTTGGCATCAGTAGTCCAGCACCCTACCACTGGGCCACCACTGCCCCCAAGACATACATTATGTTCCATTAGTGTGAATAAACAGAGAAGATGCTTCAAAGACAACAACGATGGTTGAGTAATTACTTTATTCATGCTATTCTTTTCAAAGTTTCATTATGTAAAAGCCCTTTTATAGGCACAAGATTAGACAAGTGAAGTCTTGCTGAACTATGAACTACACGCCGTTTTAGTATTAGTGGTAATTTATATTAAGCTCTGCTCTGACTGAGTGGATTGCAGGACTTTGCTGTTCTTTTTGTTTACAATGCATGTCCTCCGGCGAATTTTGCCAGTACACGTTGCCATATCGCACTTCTGTTGGGTGTGTCTAATTCGCGTTTCTCTTCTAAGGAGAATAGCGTCGCACAATCCCTAGTAGGCCCTCAGGTAGGCACTCTTCACATTCTGATGACCTGAAACAAAATCTAATTATCCTGAATAAAGAAGACACATTTTTAATAGAGAAAGTTCATTCATTATAGTTGAAAAATCTATCAAAAATATATGTTTTTTGCCATTCACTCATTTCCTATAATGCTTAATCCTACTCAGGCTGTGGAGAGGCCAGTGCCAACCTCAGCCGACTCTGGGTGACGGCGGGGTACACCCTTAACAGCTCGCCATACCATTACATAGCCAACACACACACACACAACCATTCACACTTATACTCACAACTGGGGCAATTTCAGACAGCTAATTAGCCTAATGTGCATCTTTTTGGATTATGGAAGGAAACAGGAGTACCTGGAGGAAACATACGCAAGCACGGGAAACTCCACACAGAAACACCCTCGCCGAGCCTGGGACTCAAACCCAGGACCTTCTTGCTCTGAGGTGGACGTGCTAACCACTACGTCACCATGCCGCCCAACCACACCAACATCTGATGCATATGTACCATTGTTCTTTATGTAGGTCTGACAGGCAGCACCCCCTTGACCTTGTGTGTGTGTGTGTGTATGTGTGTGTGTGTGTGTGTGTGTGTATGTCTGTAATGAGTATTGATTTTCTGCCTGTCTGATACGTGTGAGAGAGAGAGAGAGAGAGAGAGAGAGAGAGAGAGAGAGAGAGAGAGAGAGAGAAAGAGAGAGAGAGAGAGACACTCAGAGGAAAGTACGCACTGATGTTTTATATAACCGCTTTCTTTCTTTTTGTCCCAGTGAGCCACTACCCCTTTATGGAGGTATGCAGTGTCATGGGTTTAAACACCACACCTAGCTGTATATCTTTCCTGCACTTCTGGATGCCGGGCGCAGCGATTTCTGTGAAGGAAGAGAGTCAGCATAACAGACACTTCATTAGGAAACCTGGAAGAAGTCCACACACCCAAACACACACACACACACACACACACACACACGCACACGCAGCAGAAAAGTTTGTTGCAGCTGCTAATAATACGAAAACATACAAGAATGAGACGTGGTTTGTTGATTTGAACCAGGTACACTGCATGGCTCTCGGCACTAATAGTGATGTGTTTGTGTTTATGTGATAATACTGTATGTTTACTCTAGAAGGTTCTATATAGTGCTCTTGGAGTTGTGAAGCATCATTGAGACTCGACTTTATAATGGCATGATGAGGAGAAACCTCCGAGATCTGTACCAATCTCTGCTGCTTAAATTTTCAGCCAGTATTTACTCACATTTCCCTGAAAAAATAAAATAAAATAAAATAAATCAGTGTTTCTGAATGAGAAACAAACACTCAGCATGAGCCACACAACACTATTCCAGCCAATCAGCAACAATGACAGCCCCATCTACATGCCAGCTAATCAGCAACAGGGTGTATTTGTGCTGAGCATGAGCACAAATGCACCCTGTTGCTGATTGGCTGAAGGGGAGATGGATGTGTCATTGTTAGTTTTGTTGCTTCGGCGATGCGTGTCCATGAATTTTGAAGGGCGGAGCTTCTGAATGAGCAAAAAAGGGCTGTGTATTTGTTTGGTTGTTAAAGTCAAATATCAATAATCTTTCTCCAAAATTTGATAACTCCTTCTTTAGCCAAATTTTGTAGCTGTTTATAGCCACATCATGTGTCTCAAAAATGCCCTACATATTTAAAAGCTCCCATCATACGTCACAAGAAGACAACACCATAGCCAGGTCTCACACACGCCCAGACACACAATCCCCATAATGACGATGACATCAGTGTTATTCCTGGGAGCTAATGTCACCCCTAAAGGAGCAGGCATGGATGTAACGCTCCCTTGTGAAGGATATCCTGAATCATTTATAACCAAGGGAGCATAGTGGGAGAAATAAAACATCAGCATGTGATGCCCTATAAGAAAGAACAGAGGGACGGAGGGAAGGAGTAGCACAGGGGGAGCAAGAAAATAAAAAGGAGAGTGTTGCGGAGTGGCAGTATGACAGATGGAGAGATATAGAAGAGGAATGGGAATAAATAAGAGAAGTTGATGAATACAGAATATGTATGTGCATGGTCATGGTGTCCTTTGAAATTATTAGGAGACATCTTAAGCAGTTGAACGTGCAGCAACATGAACTCCGCAGTAGCTTTGTTGTGATCAATGGGTATTCATACCTAATTGAATTAAGAAAAGTGAAAGAGAAATTCTTTTCCAGCTCAGGCTTGCTCACGGTAATTCTGCCAATCCACTTCACATGCAATGTTCTGAGTGCTGAGATTGTGCTGTACCCTGATAAAGATAAAGATTTCTTAGAAATGTATTAAACCTGGTATTCAAATGATGCTCTAGTGACAAAACACTCTTAACCTCTTGAGATCCCACTGTCATCAAATTTTCTCCCACCTACACTGTATGCATATCCTTGTAAGATCCTCCTAAAATGACAACTGGGTGTTGCTCTTTTGCTAAACGTCTTCCTGTTTAAAGACACTGATCAAGTTCAGTAGTTATAAGCTGCTGAGAAAAATTACAAGGCAAACACGTCTCAAGAGGCTAAGAAGGCTTTGCTAGCATACAAATGTGAGTAATATGACTTGCCTTGGGACTTTGAGTCCTAAACTTGGCACCCTTATTTCTGCCTCTACCGCTTGGTACTCTGAACTCTGACTCTACAGTCTGGAATCACATTTCCAACTCCAAACATGAGTACCCTTGACTAAGACCATACAACCTGGTCCCCTTGACTCAGAGTCTACATGTACTTGGTACATTTGATCCTACTGCTTTGGGCCCGTGACTCAGAATCATGCATGAAGCCCTTGACTCAGTCTTTATAGGTTGGCACTCTTGACTCTGTCTCTACAGCCTGGTACCACATTTCAGTCTTCACAGATAGGTACCCGTGACTCAGACCCTACAATTTGGTACCCTTGATTGAAGAGTCTACATCCAGGTACATTTGATTCTACTGCTTGTAGACCATGACTCAGAATCAGGCTTGGTACCCTGGAGTCTGACTTTGCAGCATGGTACACTCAATTCACAATTAAGATTGGAACTTGGAATCAGACTATATCCGATGGACTGGCGAGCTGTTCAGGGTGTACCCCGCCTTCGCCAGCTGAGATAAGCTCCAGCCTCCCAGTGACCCTACTAGGATGAAGCTGTTCAGCAAATGAATAACTGAATGAATGAATGTTTTGTGGTTCACATTAGAAACGGAGTAGCACATTTTCAGATTAAATATCTCTCCAGCCCTGCGATGGACTGACAAGCTGTTCAGGGTGTACCCCACCTTTGCACAGTGATGGCTGAGATAGGCTCCAGCCTCCATGCGACCTTAGTAGGATTAAGTGGTTTGGCAAATGAATGAAGAAATGAACATGTATTCCATACATTAACTATACCGCTTATCCATCAGGGCTGTGGTGAAAACTGGAGCCAATCCCATTTACTTTGGGTGAGAAGCACATTGACATTTTGGATTAAGCAATAGCAATTTATAATCTCTATGAACAAAAAGATACCAGGCTTTTAACTACTCTTTTAAAAATGTACCCTTGAGAATACCATTCCAGTGGCAAGCATTTGTGTTGATAATTGTAGTTTTTCCTTCCACAGGGTTCGAATCGCGGGGTGGGGCGTTTCAGTGTGGAGTTTGCACGTTCTCCCTGTGCTTGCGTGGGTTTCCTCTGGGTACTCCAGTTTCCTCTCACAGTGCAAAGAAATGCATGACAGGCTACCCGGCTGTTCCATATCGCCCCTAGGTGTAAGTGTGAGTGTGAATGGTTGTGCGTGTTTTTCCCTACGATGGTCTGGAGAGCTGTTCAGGGTGGACCACGCCTTCGCCCAGTGTTGGCTGAGATAGGCACCAGCGTCCCCGTGACCCTAGTAGGATTAAGCTGTTCAGCAAATGAGCAAGAGTGGTATGAAACAACCTTCAAAATCTGTTCTACCTGCGTGATCTAAAAAAAATAATAGAAAATATCAATGTCTGTGTTCCTCACCGTCTCCCCAGTGTCTGACGTTTCTTTCGCATGACATCATCACTTCACACTTATATCCTCCAGCTACAGTAAATGAGCTTGCAGCATGATGTAACATATGCACAGAGTAAGAAATGTTATCTAGGCACAGGCAGAGTGAGAGAAGACAGAATCCTGCTGGGTTGTTTGCTTTAGCAGGAATGTGTGAAATGACTGAATGTGTGCATCCAAGTCTCTCACTCTGTGTCACAGTGCCATGAGGAGTTTGAATGGAAACGAGAGTCTGGATGTGGTGTTGCCGTGTTGTGTCTGTAGGGGAGTGTTTTTGCTTCTGCCTCACCTGCTCCATGCTTCAGCGGTCCTCCTCCTGTCTCCTAATCCTGTTCATCATCGTCTTTTAGCTCCGGTACTCCCAAGGCGGCGTTCCTTTAGTCCAAAACGTTCAAGTACATCCACAGATCTCCGCACACGTCTGAGGTTTTGAACTGGCATCAAGATGTGCACCTTAGGAGACACTGTCTATCCTAACCCCTACTCAATCACGCCCGGCATCCTCCATCTTCGCGTCTATCTTTCTCCGTGTCCTGTTTATTGTTGTGCAAGCAGAAACAATAGGTATATGTGATTGTGTTATTATCACCTCTCTCTCTCTCTCCCTCTCTCTCTCTCTCTCTCTCTCTCTCTCTGTCTCTCTCTGTCTCATGCACACAGACACACACACTAAATACAACTCATACTCTCCGTTCCTGTTCTGTTCTCTCTCAGACTGGCTCTTTGCCTTTTCTCTCCTCCCTAATTCACCCCTCCCTGTTTTCTCCCCTCCTCCTCCTCCTCCTTCTCCTCTTCCTCCTCCCCGTCGTATCTCCCCTCCCCCTTTGTGTGTATACATTGTGCAGAGGACAGGAGAAGACAGGAACAAGGGGGTTGGGCAGAGACATGCCATAAGACAGCTGCTTGGTTCCATGCTTCAGCTGAAACCTCCGTTGTTATTGACAACCGCTGCCATGGAGCACAGGATGAAATGGCGCGAAGCCATTGGTTGGATGAATATCCATGGTGCATGAAGGGACCTGTAGTTTAAAGGCCATAACGAGAAGAAAAGAGCACAGTTTGAGCGAGAGTGTTTGCATGTGTATGACACAGGGCTCCCTGGGCCTCTGGGAGGAATGTGAGTTTTCCATAGTTAGCCACAGATGAGATAAAAGCCTCCGACGTCCAACTGCAACTTTATTCTGGCCTTCAAACACACCAACTTTGTTTCATTCAAACCCATCAGTCATTTTAAACATACACAGACATATCAAAAGTAAATAGACTCCCCTCATTACAGACTTTTTTTTATATTACTATATAAATTGTTTAAAGCATCTAGCTAACACCAGGAGAAAAAAAGCTGTCTGATTTTTAAAGAGTGTGCATTGTTGGTCAAACACAGGAAGCGACGAGCGAAACACGAATCACTTTGCCGCTGAACTGCACGCAAAGTCGTCTCTATGGAAGCTAATAGGAAAAGGTTCTGGCTGCATCTGTCAATCAACAGTATCTATAAGCACTGATTGGTTATCGCTCGAATCCCTTGCCTGATACTTCAGCTCTGTTGAACTCCATGCCCCGCCCACTTTGTGTCGCTTGAGGAAATTTCTTCTCTTGTCCTTCGTTTCGCTGGTGATCTTTGAACATTTCAATTTTCATTTAAGTGTGGAGTTTGCATGTTCTCCCCGTGCTTGCGTGGGTTTCCTCCGGGTACTCACGTTTCCTCCCACAGTCAAAAGACATGCACATTAGGCTAGCTGACTGTTCCAAATTGCCCCTAGAATGTGTGTGTATTGTCCTGTGATGGTCTGGTGAGATGTTCATAGTGTACCCCCGCCTTTGTCCAGTGTCGGCTGAGATAGGCTCCAGCCTCACTGCGACACTAGTCATAGGAAGGATATTTTTGGAATAAACCAAAAATTATACAGCAGATGAATGTGTTCATTAATGAATTCAGGACTCTGAGCCCAGGAGCTTCTTGCTGTGAGGCAGACAAGCTAACCACTATGTCACCGTGCCACCCATGATAGAAATGACACCCATAAAAATCCCCATGAGGGGATTATTTCAGCTCACTTTAAAAATAAAGAAAGAAAGAAAGATATTTTTATGCCTAGTCATCACTGACCTTGCTTTGCAGAAGCAAAATAAAGCTGTCTGTCCAATGCTGGTCAGTTTAGCAAAGCCTACTTCTCATTCATTCATTCATTCATTTTCTGAACCGCTTAATCCTAATTAGGGTCGCAGAGAGGCTGGCGCCCATCTCAGCCGACTCTGGGCGAGGGCAGAGTACACCCTGGACAGCTCGCCAGGCC
>JBCNYH010000003.1:18977803-18989040 GCA_039654325.1 Tandanus tandanus
GAGAGAGAGAGAGAGAGAGAGAGAGAGAGAGAGAGAGAGAGAGAGAGAGAGAGAGAGATACAGAGAGAGAGAGAGAGAGATACAGAGAGAGAGAGAGAGAGAGAGAGAGAGAGAGAGAGAAAGAATTGTCCACCGGAAAGAGAGACACAGTTCCAGCGAACTGGAACTCTCCGCCCCCCAACCTCCCCCTCCCTCTCTGTCCCCCCCCAGTCCTCCCCTCGCAGTGTTGGTGGTGAGAGAGGAGAAGCGGATCGCAGGTGAAAGATGGCGATGGAACAGAAGGAGTTATTAAAACTCTTGCTGCTGTTCCTGCTCCATGTTTGCGGCACCAGAACGCAGGATTTACCGACGGATGGAGTGAACGGCTTCAGTCTCCATCCACCTTATTTCAATTTAGCTGAAGGGACAAAAATCACGGCGACGGCCACCTGCGGGGAGGACGAGCCCAGCCGGCCCCTGCGGGACCTCTACTGCAAACTGGTCGGAGGGCCCGTATCGGGGGACCCGAGCCAAACCATCCAGGTAACACCGGCGGTGTTTGGGTCGTGTTCACTCTGGAGAGGTTCAGTACCCAGTGTGTGAAGTATTAAAAGATCAACCCCTCTGACTCTGCGGGGCTTCTTTCTGGAGCAGCAGGTTGCGCTGTTACAGGGTTGCCAAATATTCTCACCACACACTTTTGTAATCCACTTATTCTGGGAGGCTCGGTGGTGGTGTAGTGGTTCTGGGTTCGAGTCCTGAATTCGCGAGGGTGTTTCTGCTTTTCTCCCCGTGCTTGCGTGGGTTTCCTCCGGGTAATTCGGTTTCCTCCGGGTATATTTTTATTATTCATTATTATTTATTTAAATTCTGGGATCCCTTGTAGGATTAAACAGTTTGGTAAATGAATGAGTGAGAAATTGCCCCCAGGTGTGAGTGGGAATGGTTGTGTGTGTGTTGTCCCTGCAATGGTCTGGCAAACAGTTCAGGGTGCACCCTGCCTTCACCCAGTGTCGGCTGAGATAGGCTTCAGTCTCCCTGTGACCCTAATATAGAGATTGAGGCAGTGCCTAAAAGCGGAGCTCCATATGATTACGCTACCGGGCGAGTTTTTGGTGGGAGCTCTCAGACCCCGTACACGAGTCCTACGTATATCAAGTTTAATTCATTTTAATAACTTGTTTATAGAAGAGAATAAAAATGAGGGAACCAAACACGCAGTCTTAGTCTCGACATGTAAAGTCCACCGTTTAGAACCCGCAGCTTTAGAGAACATTTCAATAACACAAGAATATCACTAGTTCCTTATTTATTTCACATCAATAACGATGACGTCGCATCACGTGACCTGAGTATTATACACCTCTTGTTCTCTATATTACTCTCTCCCCAAATTTTTTTTTACATTTTCCTTTTTCGAGATATTTCGAGATTTTTTAAATAACACAGGGTTCCCACGTGTACACGTACGCCAGAGGGATGGAAGGACGTACGCTATAATTTTTCTTGCCGTTCCAAAAGCAACTCGATGGTTAGACGCTTTTTCCTTATCAGTGGTGCTCGTGCTGCACTCCGCCACAGTTTGGCAAATGAGTGAGTGATCCACGTATTCTAGCATGATATATATTATTAAACAAAACAAACAAACAAACATATATATATATATATATATATATAACTTTATTATTATTATTATTAGTTGACTTAAATATTTGACTTATTTATTTAATATTTAGGATCTTGTTATTATAAATATTCTGAAGTTTCTCATTTATATTCATTACACAGTTAATTGAAATAATTTATACGTGAAACTTAAAAAGTGCAGTCTGCTGGAAAACACATCAAACCCAGGCAACAGATCAGGTGTAATCCGGCGTAAAAACCGTGGCGCTGGCAACACGGCTCCCAGGCGTTGTTCTAGTAGTTTATTAATTCCTGGTTAAAGGCATGAAATGGCTGGGGGTGATACAGTTACAGGGCTGTTGGGTGTCACACACGTTAGAGTCTTTATGTACTTTGCAGAATGTCCAGGATTAATTTAACCCTTAATCCTCCTCCTTGTTACACCTTTATTATGTATGATTCAGCCTGAATGTAGACATGTCAGTATACACTATACCTGGACTGTGATTTCTGTTGTGGTGGTGTACAGAGAAGCTTTAAATATACATGATTTGCACTTTATATACAAATTATTATGCAAATTATGCAAATTATATACACATTTAAAGCACAAAAGGGTGTATTTGAGGCTACCATACCAGCTACAAGGAGTGGTGCAGTTTAATACCCATTTTATTAATGTTTATCTGCATATACTTGTCCAGGTGGATATAATAACTGTTATAGCAGTACAGGTGTTTGCTTGACGTCTGCATAAAGGATCACCCACAGCTGGATTCGCAGGAACCTTGTAGGGGTTAAACAAACACAGCAGATATTTATACAATATCGTAGGTGTTCATTCCGTGCTAACAGCTCACTGGAGCTCATACCGTGCTCTTTCTGGGGTCTGGTGGTTAACAGGTCGGTGAGATGTTCAAACATTGTAAAAATGCAGAGTCTGGAGTGACGTTACAATTAGCATTTCAGCCCTGAGGAATTTGCAGCATTCAGGCTGCGAGAGAGCGGATGGCTCAAGGCATCAGATCAAAGGAAATGCGAATACTTTTATACAAGTTAATTATACCGTTCAAATGCTGTCATTTCTCCCAAATGTGGGACTGAGCTGCAGTCATCACCTGAATAACTGTCCTTACAATTCATATTTCCCAGTCTGGTGATTAATAAATAAAACTGGAGTAAACGTTTATTTCTGAAATAAATGGAGGGAAAAAGGGGAAGCTGGAGTCTGTCTCAGCCGACACTGGGCGACGGTGGGGTACACCCAGAACAGCTCGCCAGACCATCACAAGGCAACACACACACAACCATTCACACTCACACCTAGGGAAAATCTGGAACAGCCAGTGAGCCTAATGTGCATGTCTTTGGATTGTGGGAAGAAACCGGAGTACCCAGAGGAAACCCACACGGGGAGAACATGGAAACCCAGGAACTACCCAGGACCCCTCTAATTTCAGCCAATCGGAACATCTGAAGAAATACTGCTGGCAGTGACATTGATCAGGCTCAGCATTATTATCTCATCCTTTGTAAATAAATAAATGTGGAATGTGTCGCTTGTGTCGTTTTTACATCAGATTTCTTACAGCGTAAACTTCTATATTTCTATGCTCTGCTAACACCAGAGACCAGGCACAATACTGCAGTGCCATGTTAGTGCAGTGACGTCTTGTAGGTGCAAATCGATGAGCCAACATCTCTCCATGTCTCTCTGTCTCTCTCTCTCTCTCTCTCTCTCTCTCTCTCTCTCTCTCTCTCTCTCTTTCTCTCCCTACCTCTCTCTCTCTCTCTCTCTCTCTCTCTGTATCATTTATTCAGATCAGCCTTTTTTGAAGAGTTTATCCTTTTAATCAAAGCAAATAAATCACTGCAAAACCAACCTAGGCTGTGTCCCATACAGCGCATCACGTGACAAGAAGTGCACAGCTGAGGGCACATGCACCATTACTACACAGCCTACAGAAGTGCTGGGTATAGGCTATGAGGAGCACAGGGCAGTTTGGGATGGAGCCCAAATGTACTATTCAAATGAAGTTGTTCATTTAAATAGTACTCTTAACCTGTCATTAAGGTAAAAGGAATTTGGTTTAAGAAACACTGGCAGTTCGGGATAAAGTTATAAAAGACATGCTTATTCTGTGTATTCTGGCATTTTCACCAGTCGGAACAACATCTCTTTAATGGACTACTTTAACGATATATTTTGTCTTAATTACCTACCTAGTCTTTACTGGTTGCATGGATCCATGACTTGTTTGTTTATCTTGTGCAGGTACCACTGCTAATTAAAAGCATCAGGGGAGTGACTGGACATGCCCTATAGAGTTTTAATGAACCCATACATTACACTGCTGACATAGTGCAATAGGATCGCTAATCTTCTTCATTAATTGCAAAGAAACATCAATAATGAATACTAAATAACTTTACTGTTTTTAATCTAGAGGTTTGATTCCAGAGCAGAGTTTCTTGATTTAATGTTCGTTAATAGAAATGATTGGAAGTGGAGAAGTGTTGGGGGTCAGTGCATGGCAAGAACACCCCTGACCTCTGACCTTTTCATTACACAGCATATGGTTAAAGATATATTGTGACAAATTCAACATGTGGGTTTGGATATAATCCTGTTTTATTTGTCTGTTTGGTGGCAAAGTGTAAAGTGTGTTTGTATGTGTTTTTTTTTTTGTAGGGTCAGTACTGCGACGTATGCGACTCAGCAGACAGTAACCGAGCCCATCCCATTACTAACGCTATTGATGGAACTGAGAGGTGGTGGCAGAGTCCTCCCTTGTCTCGCAGCTCTGAGTACAACGAAGTGAACGTCACTCTAGACTTGGGACAGGTGTGTGTCTCTCTCTCTCTCTCTCTCTCTCTCTCTCTCTCTCTGATTTTTATTATACCCCCCAACACACACACACACACACACACACACACACACACACACACACACACACACACACACACACACTTGTTTTATCTTCTGATCCAGCTCTTTTGAAAACTTAGAATATTTTTTTAGAATCACGGTACAGATTGTAACCCATACTCTTCCACACCTACTCATTTCCCACATACTTACCTCCCCTTTGTGCCTCCTAAACACTTTGTGGCTTAAGATTGCACAGACACATTCAACAAGAGGGAGTGAGAAAGGGAGCAAGGGAGTACGAAGAGAGAGATAGCATTTCTTTCAGCTGTAATTAGATTTTTATAGGGATGGAATGTTTTCTAAAGAACCAAATGCATTTGTTCCATAGAGAAATTATTTAAGGGTAGGGTTTGATATCTATTAATGATGTATTTTCTCATCTTTCTCAGTATGGGTGATGGGAAGCAGAAAGCAGAGTAATTACAGTAGTGCCATGCTATGCTAACTGGGAGATCAGGTCTGACTTTCCTGCCTTTGGGCCACAATTTTTCCATTCTGTCACGGCTCAGATTAGCAGTGTGGTAGCGATTGAGCACTCTAGGTGTCCTTTGTGTTGGCCAACATACTCCAACATACAGTCTGAATGGAAGAAAGGGGCTGGAACTGGCTTTGTGTTGTGTGCGCTTGTGTGTGAGAGGTTTTTTCCAGTGACTGGTAAACCAGCAACTATCGGACAACATGCATGGCTGACTGGGCAGATTAAAAAGAGAGAGGGACTGTTTTATTTTTGAGTCATTAATCTCATCAATGTCAGTGAAGAAGGTTGTCAGCAATTTGTCAGGTTGGAATTCACAGAAATGTATTTCACATTTTAATGTGAAATGTAACGATCACCCCGGTTTCCCCTGAAATACGAAACTAATCTGTGTATGAATACATGGCTTTATTTTTTATTCTTTTCTTTCATATGAACGATTGGACTCTTGTTTGATGTGTGTGAATGTAAGCTCATATTATGTATAGATGGATGTGCCTATTTTTATTTTATTCAAGAGTTCACTAGTTTATCTCTGATTTGTTAGTTTAATATCTGTATACTGTTATTTTTGCCATCATCTTGCCTTATATGAACTGGGGGATTCACGTCCTACACTCATGAGAAACAGCAGCTTTTTCAAAGTGGTTAATGCAAACTATCAAACAGATTATTGTAAATGGCAACTTTGCAAAATAGCAAAATGTAAGTAAAAACCATCCGATAATGAAATTATACATATGTTCATGTGTAACAGGAGAGTTTGGAAGGGTTGCCTTTCATTTAATTTTAAGGATTTTTCATTCAAACATATTTTAGAAGAAAAATTCACTTCATTTTTACTACTACTTCTAAAGTGGCATCCACACAGGACGTGATGAGTGACAGCGATTTGAGCAATAAAGCGAATCGCATTAATGGTCGGCTCTGGCTGCCCTGGATAACCATTTCACGTTTCACACTTCCAAATGTTTCCGAATGAAACAGTGAGCAGTGAACAGCTAGTTCCCTACAACAAGATCTGTGAACTGTATTTAGCTAGTTGAATAATTAATAGCTTATTTTATAATTAGCTTACATTATTTTAATAGATAGCTTAATATTATTATCATTATTATTATTGCATGGCAAGTATAGAACAAAAACTATTGTGCATCAAGAGCTGAGTAGAGTTAAATGTATAGAAATATAAACTCAGGGGAAAATGCGGACTGTTTTGGAACCGTGGACCCAAGCATTGTGGTAACAGTTATTATCCATGTAAAAGTTCTGAGTGTAATCATAAAGCACACGGCAATGATGAGCTGCTCTTCCATACTGATGTAGGTGGCATCATTAAACTTGTGTTTGTTGTTTTCCTATGGAAGTGTGTGGCAGCATCTGTCAATCATTGGTATCTTTAAGCTCTGACTGGTCATCACTTGAATGATGTCACGTGTAAGGTCAACTCTGTACACGCCCACTTTGCTTTGCTTGAGAAAATGTCACTTCTCGTCGCTCGTTTCGCTGCCCTTCAATGACTTTGCATGGTCGCTTGTTGCTCGCCGCTTCCTGTTTGGATGCTTGTAAATGTATAACAGAAATGTCACCAAAATGGGCTCAAATATTTCAGCCCACTGCAGTTTAAAACTAGGGGTGTGTGTCACTGTGCGTAATCATATGACATGATTATTGTTGATTAGCTGAATGAACCTACAGCACTGGGCTCAGTACGTAGCAACTTTATAGCCCACAGCCTGTACACAGTACTGCTGCTGCAACACTTGGTTTAAAAAGAGAGAAATGATCTTTTTAACACAGTTTGGTAATTGCAGATAAGATGGTGTGGATTATTCAAATGGGTCGTTGTGCTGATTTTCTTTTACCTTTGAAAGACTGGCAGAATGTAGCCCTGCTATAACATTGAAACGAGCTGCTCCAGAATCAGGATGTATGTCACTGTCATTTACCTGTGGGTGAGTATGTGAGTGGCTTTAGTGTTGAAAGTACATAAGTGTGTATGGGGAACAGAAGCAGTGGGGTCCTCTAGACCCCCAGAGCAGAAGAATGAGATTGGAATGCTGTTGTTAACACGATCTGTCTCAACCTGCACTAGGGCCTAAAGGCTAAATTACCCCCTTACCTCAGCTGTGCTCACTCTTTCTTTCTCTCTCTCTTTCTTTCTTCATTTCCTTCTTTCTTTCTTTCTATTGCTTTTTTTTTTTCAATTGCCTACCACCGTCCTTTCGGCTGGGTTCAAAGCCTTTTGTACACACGGCTAATCTTCTGCGGTTAAACCTACAAATCTGTAAATCTACTTTAAACATTGTGTCAGTTCCAGTTTTATAAATTCACCCCATAGTGTAACACAGTGCTGTTGTTTCTATGTTTCATACATTATGTTGGTTTTCACGGTACATAAAGACAGATTATAGCGGAGCGCCTGAGCTTCCCATCATAGGCGTGGAACATGATTTGGATGGTTGACCTGAGTCCTGTCCGGTGTCCTGTCTGTCGCCATCACCAAAGGCTTGCTCATTAGGGATATATATGGTTGATAGAGAAATGTTTAACACCAATCGTTTTAAATTCTTTATCAGATTTGTTTTACTTTGTAAAGCTGCTTTGCCACAATGTATAACTATAAATAATCTCATACAAATAAATCTGAATTGAATTGAAGTTCCTGTGTTCCCAGCACAGGAAACCCAATACTGCCTGTTGTGCAGTTATTGCTGATTGGCTGTTATGTATCTGTGACTTACATGATGATGGGCAGTAATAATCGAAAAACAAAACAAACAGATTTATTCTCGATTATTATTTCGATTATCGTCGAGCAAATCAACACAGAACATGAACTCATTAAATGGATAATTAAACTAATAAGACAGGTGATAAGAATGAAGGTGCAAATCCGTGAGTGAAAGGAACTGAAAACTGTGTTAACCTTTCCTGCTTTCACTCCAGACCATAGTCGGAACATTTGGGAAGATTTATTTATTTATTTATTTATTTCCTCCTGGACTAAAGTTAAGGATAACTCTGAAGTTAAACAGCACCTAAATCTATATATTATAAATGCATGGATAATCTTAAAGTAAAGATTTGAAGGCTTATTCCCAATGATAACTAAATACCTGGATAAACACGACCCAGATATATTTTCTACTTGGGAAAAAGTATTTAGGCTTCGTGGTAAGTCCTAAATGAGGTAAAGAACCTTTATTGAAATCAATACATTTCAGAAGTGAGAATTTCTGAAGTATTCTATATGTTTTGTAGAATATTATTCCATTGGCTATCTGTTGTTTTTATGTCCAAGTCTTCTGCCCACTGAAACGCATCTACATGCTGTAGTATACTATATACTGTATCTGCCGTGTTGTATTATATTAGTTAGCTACTACCACTGTTATATCTTGTATTTCGGGGTGGTATGGTGGCGTAGTGGTGAGCATGTTCGCCTCACAGCAAGAAGGTCCTGGGTTCGAGTCTCGGGCTCGGGTGTATCTGTGTGGAGCATGTTCTCCTTGTGCTTGTGTGGGTTTTCTTCCCCCCAGTCCAAACACATGTACATTAGGCTGATTGGCTGTTCCAAATTGCCCCTAGGTATGAGTGTGAGTGTGAATGGTTGTGTGTGTTGCCCTGGGATGGTCTGGCGATCTGTTGAGGGTGTACCCTGCCTTCACCCAGAGTCAGCTGGGACAGGTTCCAGCCTCTTCGAGACCCTACTAGTAGGATTAAGTGGCAATGAATTGGTGAATGAGTGATGAGTCAGAATATGTTGTACTACTTTTAAATATGTTACTGTTTACATTTTTGTGGAAAGTTTATGTGTCAGGGTCTTTGGTTTCTTTACCATTCTTAGAATATCCTCATGTGCAGCTACACAGACAGGTTTTATCCTTTTTAAAAAAAAATAACCCTTTACATTGTTTACTTAGAGGGAAAGTTGTGCCCTTTTTCCTTTTCCTGAGACAGACAGCCAGAACAGCAGTGTTCGAATTGAGTGTGGCTGTGTGAGTGTCAGAGGCAAAATAATGCCCCATTGTGTGTCATGTGCAGAGAGCGGCATGGTGCCAACCTTGAGAACTGTAAGGACGCTACAGTTTCCTGCCATTGAGTGAGCCATACTGCCATTAATAGTACTCCCTTTCTCTCTCTCTCTCTCTCTCTCTCTCTCTCTCTCTCTCTCTCTCTCTCGCTCTCTCTCACTCGCTCTGTATTACTGATGGGAATACATCAGGCTGTTTGCTTCGACCACTGCTTCCTCTTGGAAGACTGCTTCCTCTCTCAGACTTTCACTTGCCAGTTTCATGGAATGGAACATCAACTTATGTCTTGGAGTGCCTGCTCCTTTTCCAGTTTAGGTCTAGAGAGGATTAGTGTAGATACTCCTGGGAAAGCTGTGATATTTATGCTGAGGGTTCCCACACTATTTAGGAAATTATTTTCAGGATACTTCGAGGATTTTTTCCATTAATGATATACTCAGATATTATAAATGTCTTCTTACATGCAGAGATATCTGCTGACCTCTACTCAATTCATTTCAATTCAGTTTTATTTGTATAGTGCTTCTTACAGTTGACATTGTCGCAAAGCAGCTTTACATAGTAAAAACACATTTGGTAAATAATTTAAACTTATGATTTTAAACATTTCCCTATAATCCCTATACCTCACTAATGAACAAGCCTGTGGCAACGGTGGAAAGGAAAAACTCCCTCAGACGACACAAGGAAGGAGCCTTGAGAGGAATCAGACTCAAAAGGGACACCTTATAACTGTAATATATATAACTGTTACTTGTAGTCCTAAATCATTAAAATCAGTAAAATCAGTAAAAGAGTTTATATCGCCAGAGTGAAAAGTCATCTTTACAGTTTTTGAGTGTATATTTAGGTCCATATACATCATCGTCAGCAGGAGTGAGGGGCTTCTAAGATGAGAACTCCAACCAGTAGTAGCATATTGGGATGAATCACAGGATTCCTAGAGCAGAAGGATCAGGCTTACTGGTAGAAGTAGCATTGGTACCTCAGCAAAAACAGAGACAGAGAGAAAGAGAGGGAGAGAGGTTGTTAGATATGCTCATAAGAGTGTAATGGTTAAAAAAGAGAGTTTATCCGTGCTGAGTGCAAAGAGGAACTCTGGCATGACTGACTATGACAGCATAATTAAAAAGAGAGAACCAGAAGGAAGACAGACTCGAGGGTACCGTGTAACATAAGGCAATCTAAAACTCTACAGTGTTAAAGTCTGGGTTGCTGTCAGCGTGTTTTTTTCCCTGCAATGGCCTGGCGAGCTGTTCAGGGTGTACTCTGCCCTCGCCCAGAGTCGGCTGAGATGGGCACAGCCTCCCCGAGACCCTAATTAGGATTAAGCGGTTCAGAAAATGAATATGATAAGTGTTAAAGTGTAGGAGTGAACAAAACTCTAGACCAAATGCCAGGCAGATTGTTTAGTTGTAGTTGCCTGGCAGCCAGTTAGATACAGTAGATTCAGTAGATTGAGTAGATTGAGTAGTCGGCTGATGTAGCAGTCATTTATTTTGCTGTCCACCGACAAGAAAAAAGACCGGTCTGCTTCTGAGTGAAATAAACAGCATTTGTTTCCTATAGTTGTCGTACTGTCGCAGGTAAAGTGGTGCTTGAAAGTGTGTGAACCTTTTTTTCTGCATAAATTTGATTTAAAGCATCAGATTTTCACACAGGTCCTAAAAGTAGCTAACAAGAACCCAGTTAAACAATTGAGACAAAAATATTACACTTTAAGCAATATTACAATTCTGTGAGTGGCAAAAGTATGTGAACCTTAGCTTGCAGACTCACTTGTGCAGTAATAACAGAACAGATTTAACTTTGGGATGTTGTTGGGTTTCCTTATCTGAACTGCTCACACACCATTTCTTTTAGATTCAGGTCAGGACTTTGACTTGGCCATTCCAGAACATTACATTTATTCTTTAAAAATTTATTCTTTATTACTTCTTTATTCTTTGGTAGAACAACTCATGTCTTTAGATTTAGATTTTTGTCCAACTGGGTTCTTTGTGTCTACTTTTAGGACTTGTCTGAAAATCCGATGACGTTTTAAGTCATATTTATGTAGAAATATAAAAAAATTTGAGGAGCTCTCATGCATGACTGTATGTGTGTGTGTGTGTGGGGGGGGGGGGGGGGGGGGGGGGTCCTTTGTCTTTTTTTTTTCCCCCCCCAAACCCAAACAGAGAGCCTCCTT
>JBCNYH010000003.1:19100964-19117520 GCA_039654325.1 Tandanus tandanus
GAAGAGCTGGAGGAAGTGGCTGGGGAGAGGGATGTCTGAACCTCACTGCTTAGGCTGCTGCCCCCGCGACCCGACCCAGAAACAAGCAGAAGAAGATGAATGAATAAACCACCTAACATCTAATAATGAAGGAGAAGGAAGGTTTATACTTAAGAGAATATGGTAATGCATTGACCAGATTTTTCATGGCTCTTGTGATCAGATGGACGAATGAATGGATGCTCGGTTATTATGTTTTTATTTCCGAACTGCTTTATCCTTTATTAGGGTCACAGGGAGGTGGGAGCCCGTTCTAGCTGACTCTGGGTGAAGGCAGGGTGCACATACACATCCACTCACACTCACACCTAGGGGCAATTAGGAATATCCAGTTAGCCCAATGTGCATGTCTTAGGACTGTAGGAGGAAACTGAAGTACCTAGAGGAAACCTACACGAACACATGGAGCACATGCACACAGTAACTCACCGGGTACAGGGCTCGAACCCGGGACCATCTTGCTTTGATATATAACACCACATCCTCTCATACTTTGGATGTGTAATATTGGATAATTTTCCTCAACAAATGAATGACCAGGTGTAATTATTTTTGTATGATTTGTTTCACTGGGTTCTCTTGATCTACTTTTAGGACAATCCAAAGGGTTCCCGAATTTTTAAGCACTACTGTAGCTGCCTCCAACAACTTTCATATAATCAGTATAGCCTGGGGGCGGCATAGTGGTGAGCACGTCAGTCTCACAGTAAAAATGTCATGGGTTCGAGTCCCTGGCTTGGGCGTTTCTATAATTAGTTTGCATGTTCTCCCCGTGCTTGCATGGGTTTCCTCAAGGTACTGACTGTTACAAATTGCCCCTAGGTGTGAGTGGGATGGCTGTGTGAGTTTGTTTGTTGGCCCTGCAATGTTCTGGCGAGCTGTTCAGGGTGTACAGCTCCAGCCTCCCCGCGACCCTAGTAGGATTAAGCGGTTTGGTTAAATGAGTCAATAAACAAAATATCTTTGTTCTAACGTTTCTGCTAATCCTATTCCTCTTCTTCGTGATAAATGTGTCATGACGTTCCTGATGTTCATCCACTCATTTGCCGAAACTGCTTAATCCTACTAGAGTCACAGGGAGGCTGGAGCTTATATCAGCCTATTGTGCACGAGGGTGGGGTACACCCTGAACAGCTCGGCAGTCCAACGCAGGGCCAACAGCCACATGACCATTCACACTCACACTTATACCTCGGGTCAATTTGGAACAGTCAGTTAGTCTAAAGTGCAAGTTTTTAGACTGTGGGAGGAAACTGGTGTACCCGGAGGACACCTGCACAAGCACAGGGAGAACATACAAACTCCACATAAAAACTCCTTCACTGGAACCCAGGACCTTCTTGCTGTGAGGTGGACGTGCTAACCACTACACCCACCTCATTCCTGATGTTTTACACACCATATACGTACTGTTGGTGACCATGACAATAGGATCATCACAAAATGTCCCTTCACACTGTTTATCCTGCTCATTTTGTTCATTTAGAAGCTGATCAATGCACAGTCTTGGGCATGCAGATAGAACTGTCTTGCTGAAACAGTCCCTGTCCTGTGTTTTAACTGTACAGATGGCTCGGGAAGCTCATTTTAAAGGTCAGAGTTATCTGGATCTCAAGCTGGACAACCTGCCAGACCTCACAGAGACCTTTTATGCTGGTGTTGGCTTCCGGACAGCACAGAGCGACGCCCTCTTACTCTACCACAAGGCTCAGGTACTCATCCTTACAAATAAAGTTTGTCAAGCCAAGTGTAATGACACTGTTAGAGGGATATGTATCTAAAGTGTTTTCTCCACAGAGTGGCGTGTGCCAGGTACAACTCTCTAATGGCCATGTGTTGGTGATGGTTGATGATAAAAAGGTTCAAACCCAGAAGGCCTACAATGATGAGACCAGTCACTATGTGGCTTTCTATAAAAACATGAACGGGTACAGCAACAAGCAGTTCACTCACTGCTTCAACCCTAACATTACTCTCACTGTATGCATCTGTGTGTAATACTGTGTTACATGTCTGCATATGTTTGTAGCCTTCGTGTGTACGTGGATGACATTCTGGAGAGGACCACTGAGAGCAGCAGTACCCCACAGACCCTGCAGATCGGGAAATTCTATCTCGGTGGCACACCGGAGGTCTTATTACTTCCGAACCTCACTGGCTGTCTTCACAACATTTTTATAAACAGGTAGGATTGTGGGTGCTGGACAACAGAAGGTGAATAATGTTTGATTAATACATTCATAAAATTTTCGAACCACTTACTCCTATTAGGGTCACGGTGAGGCTGGAGCCTATCTCAGCCAACACTGGACAAAGGCGGGGCACACTCTGAACAGCTCACCAACCATCGCAGAGCCAACACACACACACAAACACACACACCTAGGGGCAATTTGGAACAGCCAATGAGCCTAATGTGCATGTCTTTGGACTGTGGGAGGAAACCGCAGTACCTGGAGGAAACCCACACAAGCACAGAGAGAACTTGCAAACTCCACACAAAAACACGCGAGCCTGGGACCCGAGCCCTGTGAGGCGGACGTGCTAACCACTTTGCCACCGTGTCGCCCTTTGATCTGTTCTTTTATGCATGAATGGTTTATATTTATCCTTAAATTACTTTTAGGACTACATTCCCTCAAAAGGTAGTGGACTTGCTAGATGCTCAGGAGAATGTTGATGTTGCACTGGAGTGTCCTGCTGCTCAGAAACCACGGAAGATACTGGCCTCACCTCCACGCCCTAAAAACACCAAGGTGCGGTAATTAACACACTTGGAATTCAGATTAGGTCCTTCCTGTAATACCTATTGTATCACTTGCTATATTTATGTACCTCAGCGTTCGAAATAAGAACGGAAAAAACGGTTGTTCCCTGGTAAAACCTCTTAACAGTAAATAGGTTGCTTATATTTTAAATTGATTGACAGTAATTGAGTATCATCAATGTCTATCTGTAATATTACATGTATGGGATTATATATGTGAGAGAGAGAGAGAGAGAGAGAGAGAGAGTCACGTCTCCGCTGCGCTTCCAGCTCATGCACCTAAACTGGATCTTTTGTGCTTACTTAAAGTTTAGTGTTTACCCTGCACCTCTGTCTGCTAGTCTGAGTAATATTTTTGTTTGCTTTTGAGCGGTGACCATGCGAGCCTTACTTTCGTGTTTCGGTTTGGTTCCTAATAAACCTCAGTTTTGTTTTATTCTTGCATGTGCATGATCTGTTTGTTCCATGCAGTCAAGCATTACTTATAACTAGGCATGCTCATGCTCTAGAGAGATAAGTAAATGGAGTTCATTATTTATTCTCATGTGGCTGATATTTTATTTGGTCATATTTGTACACCTAGTTTAAGAAAAACAGTCATGGTGACAGATATAATAAAATTATACTCGCATTATAACTCCTTATGAACTTTGATGGTCAAATCACCAATGACCCCATGAGGTAAAGGGAAACTTCAGCTTAATGGCTTCCTCATCAGGACTGAAACAAATATAGAAGACGGAAACTGTGTTTACTGAAGTATCTCAATGTTAAGGTTGATTGGTGATCACAGGTTACTTTCTACTCTAACATTTTTATACATTTTAAAACTCAGTATGCCAATCATGGTTTGTCCTGCAGACAGTCTTTTTATGAATATCTGGTTGTCCGCCATGAAAAAGAGTCTTCTCAGAAACCCACTTATTTCGAACACTGTACTTGCTTCCCATGGGTTGCAGTGAGTTAACACACCAAATACAAAGAGAGTGTACTGCTGGACTGCTGTAGTGCAGTACTGCACTGTTTCTGCTATTATTAGCAAAGAGTCTGGAGGTGTCAATGCCATGTTTACCCTTAAGCACTGCACAACTAATCATAGATGAGTAGTGCAAGCATTCTGGGTCTGGTCCATATCTGTACAAAGCTGCAATATGCTTCCATTAATGTGTGGAATTCTTTCCCTTTGTTAAGATTTAAAGTATTAAAGTATTGTGTGTGCATTAGGGGAAGCACAAAAAGCCTCAAAGAGCACAAGAAAGCTACAGTAACCAAGGTTCCTGCCAGGGGGAGTCGTCTGTCCGAGAGACTAATGCCCACCACTTCAGTGGATTTTCCCACAGCCACATGCGGTTCGATTCCGTTCCTGAAACCTTCAGCAAGACGTGCGTTCTTATATTGTATTTCAGCTGACTTTTGATTTTTTTTCCCACTGTGTTTTCATGTAAATTGATTTTAAGATATATATACTGTTATTTTTGCTCTTCAGGCCTAAATTGGCAATGGCTATTCGCGTGAATTCATCCAACGGCCTCATCTTCTATGCAGCAGCTGAGAGAGGAAAGGCAGCATTAACACTGTCTGTGTCTGAAGGCAGCCTGGTATTGCTGCTTAATGGAGGGAAGAGGAAATTCAGCATTATGACCAGTGCAAAGTATAATGACAACCACTGGCATATGGTGAGTTTATGAGACAAAATATGGGTGTATATCACCATGAGAACACCATCCCTACAGTGAAGCATGGTGGTAGTAGCATCATGTTGAGCGTCACGGTCCTGGTTGCTTTTCTGATTAATTACCTCTATCTGTTCACTGACTTCTCCTGGACGGTTTCCACTGGGTAAAATCATGGTTGTGTAACAGTCTAATTTTTTTTAATAATAAACTTTAGGGTGCTTTGAATAATGTTCAATGTTTGTGAATTTTAAATAGCCAAACACAGACCGATCCATTTTAAGACCTCTCATGCCATCTGCACACACATAGGACTTAGGACACTATAATTCCTAGCATTTCTAGCACCACTCCCGATCACCTGACTACTGACTCATGCATCACATGACCACCCGCACATCCTTCTGTACTCGCAAAACACCTGTTTTCTGTTTCTCTGCTAGTGATCGCTAAGCCTTTGTTTATTGTTTGCATTTCCATGTTTATGATCCAGTTTACCTTTTTGACCTTGGTGTTCTGTTCTGCCTTCGACATCCTGATCATGTACGAACTGTTCCTGTGTGTTTGACTCTGCTTTTTTGTATTATCTCTGCTGTGTGATTTGCTTCATCAATTTGTGCCGTGTTACTGATTTTGGACTGTGTCCTGGATTTGTTTTAATAAAATGGCATAATCTGCATATTGCATCAGCTGAATGGAGCATGAATACTCTGCCCTAGCATGGATACAGTGGATTCTGTGGCAGGCTTACAAGCACTTGTGAATGTGGGAGAGCTGTCAGTGAACACCATCACCATCTGTAACTTATCAAAGCTCACCTGCAGTGGCACCGTTCCAGTCTTGTCTTGGCTTGCTTTCATTACACCTGCACCATGCCCTGCCTCTATGCACCTACCTGTGGTTTAGCCTGAGAAGTACAATGGGGACATTTAAGCCTGCAGGGGCATTCTTCTACAATTCTTACTCTGCTTCTCGTAATTCCCTGACACCATTTATCAGAAGAAAATCAGCCAGTTTATCCTGCATTTTACCGTAAGGATCTTCTCTGGGCGACGGCACTCCACTCACAAAAGCTTTGTAACCCATTTTTTGCTGTGTTTGAACCTGCACCTGATAACAGTGAGACAAGCAAACAGCTTCTCACCCTGCGAAGAGGTTGCTGAACAGCATTTGAGTATGCACAACAGTTTTGCCCATTGTGGTTGTTAGGTAATTGAACAAATCAGGCAGCATTTTTTTGGAGGTCTTGACAATTAAGTGCTGACGGTGCCAGCCTACAGGGACGAGCAATCTTCCCTCAATGCCTAAGTTGATTTCATCATCAAACGGAACTGTGTGCTAAAGCAACACAAACCCATTTCCAAGCCCCTGTCCACCACTCCCGCCGTAGAACCAGCAGAATCCATGCAAGTGAGTGCACCTGACGTAGTAGCAGAGAAAGAATGAAGCGCTGGCAGTATCTCTGTTACTACTCTGCCAGGTTCTGATCACACTATCCACCAGTGCCTCATTTGAATGCCTGGACATTTGCAGAGAGATGGGATTCCAGCAGCCTCTTGTTCACCCACAGTGACTCTCAATCCTCCTGTTTTTCTGAGACATCATTTCTACCTGTAACATTAGAGGTCTCAGAAAAATCCCATGTCCTTACAGCCCTCAGGAGCAAACTTCAAACTCCGCCAACTTCATTCTCCAGACCATTGCAAAGGATCACCCATCTAGCTTGACTTCTTCACATCACTGCGGTGGATGGGAGTCGCATTGAAGAAGGAACCGACTCACAAGATGGAAAGACTTGAGAAGACAAATTCAGAAGTCATCAATTCTCCTGCGCTCACATATTTTTTCTCAGTGTGCCATGGATGATCTTGTACAACCCTATCATCTCCTGGACAGACAGAGAAATAACAAAGTGGTCACCCGGATATTATTTGAAGTGCATACATTTCTCCATGCACATTGCAGCCATCACCATTGAAAGCCCTGAAATGCATTAAAGCACCAACATTTTTCCTGAATATTTTTCATGACTACATTGAAGTGTTCAGCATGCAAAAAGCCAGTGGTCTGCCTCCTCACAAAACATATGTTTGGACTGCGCACAAATTTATCCACCGTTAAGAAACGTTCAGCTAGCAGTGGAAGGGTACATCAGTAAAGCGTTATCACAGGAATACATTTATCCCTCCACATCTCCAGCGTCAGCTGTTTTTTTCTTTGCAGAGAAAAGCGAATAGGCCCCTGCACAGACCGTTGGGGTTTCACCAAATCACTGTAAAATACCCACACCCACTGCCACTTTTGCGTTTTGCCTTGGAACAATTGATAAGCACCCATTGGATAAGTGGAAAACATCATTGTGCACCACTATGGACACTACAAGTACACAGAGGTGCTGTCCAGGCTCTCTCGTGCCCCTACAGTCTCCCAGATGACACCCCCAAGGCCTTTCTGTGAAGATTCGTCATAGCTTACATAGATGATATACTCATGTATTTCCCAACACTGAAAGCTCAAGTCAGGCACGTGAGAGAAGTACTAAAGCAACTGCTCGCAAATTGTACATCAAAGCAGAAGAATGTGAGTTTCTGGGGTACGGATGGTGTAATGATGGACAATCATAAACTAGCTTATGATTATCGATTATTACACCACGCCTCTAAGAAATCCAATCCAAGAACTCTCCCGTTTCCTTTGTCCTACTGTGCGGATATACAAGCTGACTGGGCACTCTTCCTACCTTGGGCTGAATATGCACAAAACTCCCTGACCACTGGGCTAACTCCGTTCCAGTGTGTCTTCAGCTACCAACTGGCGCAATTCTGTTGGAGCACCTAATCACCAATGCACCAGCAAGTGGACGCAATGTTTAAACTGAGTAAGCAGGTGTGGGAGCAAGCACAATAAAGGATTGAATAAATCATACAACGCCATAAAGAGAACGCTGATCGCCATTGATCAGACACCACTGTATACCAGCCAGGAGACCATGTGTGGTTGTCCACCAGAAACATGCACTACATGCCCGGCAGCAAGAAACTCAACCACAAATACTTCAACCCCTATAAGATCATGAAACACATCCATGGCACATTTACAGCATTTGGCAGACACCTTTATCCAGAGTGACTTACATTAATAATTTTTTATACAATTGAGCAACTGAGGGTTAAGGGCCTTGCTCAAGTACCCAACAGTGGCAGGTTGCTGGGACTTGGGCTTGAACCACCAACCTTCGGATTAGTAATCCAGAGCCTTAACCACTGAGCCACCACTGCCCCAATCATGTACCATCCAGCAATGACCCCTCACAGCCCCCTGTCATCGTTATTCCATGTCTCACAGTCAAAACCAGTGCACCTGAATCCAGCCTATACCCAACCTGGACCACTGGAGATGCACTTTAGCACCAACCCACAACCCTCTGCCTGTCTCATGTTACTGATTTTTGATTTTGTCTTTGATTTGACTGCATGAACATTTTAATCTGCAAATTGCAACCACTGAACTCTGCTATAAAGTGTCATGACAAAACCTTTCCCTACTTTTTTTTTTCTTACCTCCTTTGTATTCATGATGCTATTTGTTTATGTACTGTATGTTCTCCAACAAATTCTGGGATTTTCCAGTGAATCTTTCATATCTATTTTGATTATATTACACAAGTAATTTACTCAAGTGACTGGTTTCATCCCATCTTACTTCAGTACAGTTTTGGCTGGTTTGTGTAGATGCACAACAAATAATCTTACATGAATCCTCATAACGCTATAATGTGTGGACAAGTTCACAGAACCCTGGGTCCACTACTTATAGAAGGCACTTTACATTTTTCCTTGAATTATTGCTACATTGGAAGATGACCTTTGTGCCTTTGGTGTATCTTAGGTGTTTGTGAAGATTGAGAGAGAAAAGGGCAGTCTCATAGTTGATGGCATTAATGTGCAGAGCAGCAAGATGCCACTCTCTGGGGAGAAAAATGCACTGAGTGGCCCGGTTTACATCGGCGGCCTGCCCTCGGACCACAAAGCAGCAGAGGTCATTAGAAACATTATTGTTTTATCAAATCCAGCGGACGCCTCTGCTAATTCCACCAAAATGCTTAACTTGTTTCTTTTCATTGACTTGTTTTTTCTCTTGCCCTCTAGTCGGGCTTTGTAGGCTGTATCAGGAATCTGAAGGTAAATGAGGTGTTGCTGAGCCCAAGCAGCAGTGTGGGGGTAGTGCCATGTTACCAGGAGCCCCTTCAACCAGGTGTCTACTTCTCCAGTCAGGGAGGACTAATTGCTATTGGTGAGCAGTCCATATGTCACTTCCCAACCTTGATCATGCATCATACTTTTATTTGATTTATTTGAGTCATACAGTGATTGACATTTGAAATGAAGGACACAGAACAGGACGGATATTTATTGTACGGATATTTATTGTTTAATACACACAATCGTACACTACTCTGTGCTACAGTCATTTATATGAGTAAATGAATCAATATTATTTACCAATATAGTAAATTATACATAAGTAGTTATTGCATCCAGAAATTGTCCTTTAGTTGCAGATGATTCTGTGAGGATTGGGTGAATCCTTTCACGCATCAGATTGTGTCTGTTACTGGCAGACGGTGTATCTGAACTACCATATTAGTAACTATAACTTGTGTATGCGGGGATGGACCTTTGCTCACAGCGTACCTCGCCTGTGGAACAAGCTACCAGTTATTAGTCGCTCCAAACGAGTCCATAGTCTCAAACTGTGGCCAGCTTCAATATTTCTGTCTTGAGATATTTATCCAATACAAATTAGGCTTTTCACAGCAATATATTTATTGCATAGAGACAAAAACAAGACTTTTCAAAACATGTTGCTTTTGCATGAAATAATTGAAATATATAATTATAAATATAGTTATAATTGAAAAAATATAAATGTAAGTTCGCATTTTGGATTTTATTTATGAATGATAATTACAAGTACATACTGGAGAAATGTTTTAATAAAACATGCCCTCATGGATAAAACTACACTTTATATATAGTAAAACATATTGTATTATTAATTTACACGGTCTGATTAGACGTTAAACGGATTATTGATTCAGAAAATAAAGTAACGCAAAGTTAAAATATCGCCAAATTTCGGTCAAAATGTGCAAAATTGAAGGGCTCTGGGGGACCACGCAGACTTATTTTATAGGAATGAAATTTTTACTGGGTTATTTTTCATCAAACCTCCTAAAATAAGAGGGTGTGCAGAAAAAATATTGAATTTTTGTTTTCCATATAAAAATTGGCCACCCAAACCGTGCCGCCCCTCCCTGAATTACTTTCACTATTTGAGGCCAATTTTTATATCTGTGCCATCAGGGAAGAAAAAGTTCATTGATGTGATAACCTGCTCATTCAGTACATTCAGATCATCAGCTTGACCCCAAGTGATCCCCAGAAACTGGGATAAGCTCAGGCTGTGATGAGCCACTAGGCTCAGATGTGAAAAGTCCAACAGACTTACCTTACATTCATGTTACTGTATTATAGATGAGTCACTGGCACCGGGTCGTGATCTGCAGCTGGAGCTGGAGGTTCGACCTCTAACAGACTCCGGCCTTCTGCTCCATGCTGGAGTCAGGAAGAGTCAGCAGCTCAGCGTCTACCTCGATCAGGGAGAGGTGAGCATATCAGACCTGCGTGGTATCTCTGCTCATGCAGAGTGTAGCAGCAGTTAGTGTCTCTGTTTTGGACTGAATGATGGCCTGGTTTCTCTGTGCAGGTGGTTGTGTTAGTGAACAGTGGCAGTGGAGAGTTTTCAGTCTCTCTCAAACCCGAGGATCCACTGTGTGATGGAAAATGGCATAATATAATTAGTAAGTATTAATTATAAACATACCAACAAGTCCATCTATGTATTACAGTACTGAAAATTTTTATCCAGGATTGTCACTATACAGATTGGAGCACTCTGTACATAGCAGTTATTCACCTCAGGCTCAGTGGATATCGCTGAATAGTCCCTGAGACAGAATGTAAAGGACTATTCCGGGAAATCCCCCAAGCCTGAGGCAAAGAACTGTTTTCGGAAATACTACAAAGGAACATAAGAAAAAAACGAAAATGTGATTTTTGTTCTTTTATTTTTACGTTATTAATTGATTCAAGAATTATCCCAAGTTAACAGTGTGGATAATGTCTCATGATCTCATGATAGCGAATATCACAGGACATTATCCACCCTGCAAAGTCAGAAGAATTTTACTTTCGGCTGCTCTCGTTAGGGCTCGCCACTGCGGATCATCTTTCTCCATCTCGCTCTGTCCTCTGCATCCCTCTCCATCATACCACTCACCTGCATGTCCTCCCTCACCACATCCATAAATCTCCTCTTTATTCTTCCTCTTCTCCTCCGACAAGGCAGTTCCATCCTCAGAATTCTTCTACCAATATACCCTTCACCTCTCCTCTGCACAAGTCCAAACCATCGCAAACTGTCCTCTCTCACTTTATCCCCAAACACTGTTACCTGTGCTGTCCCTCTAACATTCATTCGTTCATTCATTCATTTTCCAAACCGCATAATTTACGGTTGTGGGGAGGCTTGCGCCCATCTGGGCGAGGGCAGAGTACACCCTGGACAGCTCGCCAGACCGGGCATCCCTCTAACATCTTCATTTCTATTTCTGTCCATTGTTGTCTCTCCCAGAAAAAATCACAGCACTTCCAGCTCCGTACAGCACAGCTGGCTTTACTACTGTCTTATAAACTTTCCCCTTCACGCTTAGAGGTACTCTTCTACGTCCATTCCACCCTGCCTGCACCCTCTTCATCACCTCACGCTCCATGACCTTGGATCTTTACTTTGAGAGTCGCAAGAATGCTTGAATCAATGAATGATGTAGAAATAAACCTTAGAAATCTCATTTTATTTAATTTTCCTCTATAGAATATACCAGAACAATTATCTTTAACTATCTTTGTATTTTGTAGTTGAGAAGAAGAGAAATGTGATCCAGATGCGTGTGGATGCAGTGACGGAACATGGTGTCGGCCCCAAACAGAACAGGTCGAACGGAGCCAATGCCACTGTTTATCTGGGCAACGTGCCAGGTATGCCAGCTTAACGTGTGCTTCAGATTCCGAGTAGAACAGAAACAAGCCAAACTCCAGCTGGGTCGTTGTTCTGACATATGTGAGAATTTTAATGGGAAGTCGTACCAACTTCACTGTACAGTTCCCTGACAAAGTATTTACCCCTTCTGGATTTCCTCTGTACTTGTTTATTCACTCACTCATTTGCCAAACCACTTAATCCTACTATTAGGGTTGCGGGGAGGCTGGAGCCTATCTCAGCCGACACCGGGAAAAGGCGGGGTACACCCTGAACAGCTCGCCACACCATCGCAGGGCAACACACACAACTCAGTGGATGTTGCTGAGCTGTTCCGTTTCCGTCTCTTTCAGCGACATCCACTTCGCGTTCAGTGTATAATTATTAATCATCCCGAGATAGCAAACCAATCAGACCATGGCGATCACATGTAGAATATACTAAATAAAAGAGGAAATTGAAAGGGGGCGAATACTTTCTCACAGTACTGTAAATAATTGTAATTTGTGGTTTCATCCTTATTTTGTGTAGACTTGTGAAATTTAATTCCACTCCTTTTCAGTTATAGATTCTAACAGTTAGATGTATTCTGTACCTATACAGCTACTATAGCCCAAATGTAGTCAGTCCCCCTCTACGCTGCCCATCACTGAAAAGGGACCCCATAGGACCACGATGGAACTTATCGTTACCCGTAGCACATATCTGTTTGGTTCCATCCTTTAGTACCCTACATCGTTTTCGGTTCCTGTGCACCTACTTCCTGTAACAGTACGCTACTCTAATATGACTACTGATATTCCTTTCTTCTTTATTGTGTGTTTCAATAGACGTAGTGGAAGCTCCTGGTCTTCCATCCTCTCTCCCTCCATACCACGGCTGTGTAAGGAAGGTCATGGTGAATGGCCGAACTGCCATGCTCTCCAAACCTCGAAGCATTTCTGGAGCAGTGGCCACTCAGGGATGTCCTGCTGCGTAGCCCACGATCCCTGCTTTAAATCCAAAATACCTTAATGATCAAATCAGCAGGTGGTGGGTTTACTTATGTGATAGCTAACAGAAACAGATATTTATATTCTTTTGTTAAACAAATGTACAGCAGTGTGCAGTGAAGATTATACACCACCACTTTTGTCTAAAAGGGCTCCTAATAAAAAGAAGTAAAAAAAATTACTTCTGTATAATTTTTTGGGTGAAAATGTATAGAACAATGCTATTGTAGGCAACGAGAACCAAACAAATCATTCCAACAAGAATATTGAGATAAAAGTTTGGCTAATACACCACAACACTGAAAATACCAATTTTTCTGAAAAATTGAAAGGTGTTGCATTTTTTTTTTTCACTTTTGCACAGCATGAATGAACTTCACACCATATGGAACGGTTTAGCGAGTGAAGAAATTAAAAATATGTGAACACGATGCCTGAAAGGTTAAATGCTGTAATCAAAGTAAAGGGTGGCCACAATAAATATTGACTTTTTTTCTCAAAAAATAAGAGACTGTTATTTTATTATTACTATATTGTTGTTCAATATGATCCAATATTACATGAAATAACTACTTGAATAGTACTTGGTTTCTGATTTATCTTCATTTTTTTATAATCATCACTGCACACTACTGTATACACTGTGGAGAATATTAAAGGCACAGAATGTGAAGCCACTATTAGAGTTGTTAGTCTTGCTATGAAATGTACCAGTATGGTATTGGTATGGTCTATATACAAGATTAGGACAATACCATTCCAAGCAGTTTCTAATACAGCAGTACGCTACAGTTGTTTGGGAATGTCTTACATAGATACCAACAACAGCATCCCTAATTAATCAACCAATCATATTAAAGATATATTTGGGTTTTTTCCTTCATTTCAGTGAAGTTTCATTTAATAAGTGTTTTGCCAGTATAAGGCAGACAGGCCCTGCTACAGAGGTGCACCCCCTACAGCACTGCATTATATATGATCTCTGGAGTTTTAAGTTAACCAAGAATGCTTTTAATCATTCCTTAAACCAAAAGAGTGTAATGGCTTTTTAAAAGAGGAAATAAACAGTTTTTTGACACACATTGGTTACAGAACTTTGTTTAAATATCAAACACGTTAACTGTGTAGCATCAGACTTATAAAACACTTAAGACGTAAACAGTTCATAAACTGACTAGTCCAGGCTCATATCTTCATCGTCGTCCTTCTTATCTTTGGTGTCACCGGACTCGGCAGTGCTCTTCTCCATGGCTTTCGCAAAAGCCTCCACATCTACAAACAGACAATGTTTCAAATAACCAGGCAAGTGTATGAAAGGGTTAATAGTTTCTTTAGCAAAATAAAAACATTTATGAATTATTATATGGACAAAAGTTTATGGACACTTGACCCTAACACTCGTATGTATGATTTTGGAGTGTGAGCTGTGGGGATTTGTGATCATTCATCCTCAAGAGCCTCATTAAGTTCAGGCATTGATGTCAGGCGGGGACACTGGGGGAAGAAATTCTAGTTCATCCCGAACGTGTTCAGTGGGGTCGAGGTCAGTGCTCTGTGCAAGCGACTCACGTTCTCCCACTCCAACCTTGGAAAGGCATGTCTTCATGGAGCTCACTGTGTGCGGTCATGCTAGAACAGGTTCGAGCCTCTTAGTTCTAGTGAAAGGAAATTGTAACCCGACAGCAGATGAGGACATTCTGCACAATTGTGAGCTTTCAACTTGGAACTCTGGAAGAACCTACATGTGGGTCTGATGGTCAAGTGTCCCTAAACTTTTGTCTATGTAATGTATGTTGTACCTCCTCGGTTAGCTGCATCCACTGCTTCTGCTGGCAGTCCAAACTGACTCATGCGAGGACCGAGCTGCCCAGACGCTAGTGCACTGCTGAACATGCTCATCGCCTGCGTATAAGGGCTTTATTTAAGAGGCTGTATTACAGCATTAGAACAGGGGAGTGTGTGTGTGTGTGTGTGTGTGTGTGTGTGTGTGTGTGTGTGTGTGTGTGTGTGTTCCTTTCCTGCTGAACATGTGGTGAGGTGCGTGTGTTTTGCCTCTCCCCCACCCTATGTGGTAGTGACTCTCCTGAAGGTACGTAGGAGCCTCTGCTGGACATCAGGATCCAATATTATAGGTGCCATAATATCAGTATAATATCAACACACTCGCCAGGTCCACTACACACACACACACACACACACACACACACACAGAGCGAGAGATCTTTCAGCAGTGAAGTACTTCACTTTCATGAGACCTGTAAAGTATGCGCAACCAGAAATGATGTCAAAACTGCCAAGGTTTTCTTCCCTGCTAATATTGAATCTGTCAAACTGGGTTATCAAAGGCCGGCCATGTCCCTCACTGTCTGTGGTGAGAGGCAAAGAACCATTGCTGATTTTCGTAAAGGGGAGGAGGCTGCATAGCCGTCAGCGTGTTTCTGCCCTGCGATGGACTGGCGAGCTGTCCAGGGTGTACTCTGCCCTCGATCAGAGTCGGCTGAGATGGGCGCCAGCCTCCCCGCGACCCTAATTAGGATTAAGCGCTTCAGAAAATGAATGAATGAGTGAACTTTTTGGCTGTAGGATCAACACATGCAAAACCAAATGCACTATAATACAGGCTGTTATAGCAAGTAGATTTTAATATATAGATTAAGCACTGCCTAAAAGCGGAGCTCTGTTTACAGCCGTCCGAGCCTGGGTTTGGTTTTTACTGCCTCTCTGATTTCTACTTTCATTTGTATTACTCTGTGTGAGTCTGAGTGGTGGTGAATAAGCCTCTGTTTTTTGGGTTTCAAGTTTGTTATTAATAATAAATCTGTGTTTTCTATTGCTGTCATGCAAGTCAGTGATACAGATCAGCCAATCTGTATCAACGCAGCCTTATTGGGCCTCCTGTGGTGGGCATGCCCGGACACCAGACAGGACATGGGACAATCACCTAATCCATATTCCATGACTATGGTGCTCCACTCAGAAGTTCCGCTAAAGCAGTTATTTTATTTTATTTCCTGAAGTACCTCAATTTGGACTTTGGTGTTTAGATTGTGGGAGAAGTCCCACATAATGTGCAACGTGCAAAATTCACACTGATCACTACACCTCCACACCACCCTCAATAAATGTATTTTTTAAGTTTATTTAAAAGACTTTAAACAGGTTTAAACAGGACTGGCTGTATGACTAAACTTAGTAGTTTCAGAAACTGAAAACCACTTAAGGGAATGGACATCTTGATTAGAAATGTGAAAGTCTTTAGTGCTTATTGTTCTATTATGGGATATAAAATCCTGTCCTGTCTCACCTCTCTGACTTTCTGCACTCATGGCTGGCACATCCATTGTGGTCAAGATGTTCTGCAGGTCACTCAGCTGGATTGGCTGTGTTGGACTCCCCACTGCTGCTACCACGGAAGAGTTTTGGGAGACTGAGGTTGTGGGGGTCAAAGTTGGAGAGTCTGTCGAGGTCGCAGCAGGGGTCAGTGGGGTAGAAGGAGCCTGAGTAGAGCTCGGACGAACGGCATTTCCAGAGGAGGAGGGTGCGACAGCTGATGACTGGCTGCGAGAGCTTTGGAAACACAAACATTATTATACCAACTACAAAGAGTCAGGCTGGGAGAAAGAAAAAGTTCAGAGGAGTAACAGTACAGTAGAGACTTGTGTTAATGCCTCTGGAACACTGGATATTGCTCATCTATCTGCAGTTATATACTTACTTATTTGGCTCAATAAGTATTGGTGTTAAAATATAAAAACCAGGAAGTTGAACTGCTGCTTGCTGGAGCACCGCTTCCCAACAAACTGACCAAACCTGGGCCTGCAAGTGCTCCAAGCCCTCCTAAAGAACACACAATATCACAATACACAAACACACACACACACACACACACACACACACACACACACACACACACACACACACACACACACACATCTATCTCTCCAACGCTATATATCTCTCTCTTCTGCTTTCCCCCCCCTCCCT
>JBCNYH010000003.1:19142965-19155867 GCA_039654325.1 Tandanus tandanus
GTGTGTGTGTGTGTGTGTGTGTGTGTGTGTGTGTGTGTGTGTGTGTGTGTGTTGGCCCTGCGATGATCTGGCAAGCTGTGCAGGATGTACCCTGCCTTCACCCTGAGTCAGCTGAGATAGGTACCAGCCTCCCTGCGACCCTAATAGGCTTAAGCAGTTTGGCGAATGTGTGAGTGGCTTAAGTGATATGATGGACGTCCTCGACTCACTGAATTGCAATACGATGAAGGAAGGAACTTCATGTTCGTATGGTTTCTGGGCTGAGGCCACACATACTGCATGAGCACACCACCCGTTTTCTCTTATTTATTTAACACGTAAATATGACCGTATTTTTCATGACTCCTGCTGAATATTTTAATCTCTGAAAATTCTTAGGGGGGCGGCACACCACCTCTGGTCTCACCTTTTATCCTGGATGTATCCCTCCACTCTGTGTAGCTCTTTCCCGAACATCCCACAGGGTTTGAAGTTCAGCACACACTTATCTCCAGTACTGTCCATTTAAACAGCCAGAGCATACAAGAGATTACACACATTTACATTATACATCATCTTGCCATTCCTCCTACATTCCTCCTACTTATCCTGCTCTTGCTATTGTACAGGGGTGTATGTTACAGTAGGGTTATAATTTATTTTAATTACAGTGCTAACACACAAAAGGCAGGAGAACAGAATTCACCATGCGGATACTAAACACATTCTGGAGTTTTTCTCGTAGTTATTCTGTACGAACCCATTCAAAGTGAGCATGCACACACACACACACACGTTCAACTGAACCATTTTTTTAGGAGTGGGTGAGCCTTAAGCCACAGACTCATCTCAGTTCTTCTTCTTCTGCCGGCTCTCGTTAGGGGTCACCACACCTTCTCCATGTCACTCTGTCAAACCAATCACCTGCATTTCCTCCCTCACAGCATCCATAAATCTGCTTTATAATTCCTCTTCACCTCCTACCAGGCAGTTCCATCCTCAACATTCTTCTACCAATATACCCTCCGGCCCTATTCTACACAAGTCCAAACCATCTCAATCTGTCCTCTCTCACTTTACTCCCAAACACTCCTACCTGTACTGTCCCTCTTACACATTTATTTCTAATTCTGTCCACTCTAAACTGCTGATATTCACCTTTATTTCATGCTGCAAGGCAAAAAAAAAAAAAAAGAGACAATTTTAAAGGGGAATGATTCTCTTCTATACTCACTGTAGTACTCCACCCTCAGTGTCTATCAACAAAACCAACTCAGAATGCTCTTCTCCACCATAAACCAGTTAATCCCCATTGATGCCCTGACCAATCTGATGTTCATGGTTTCAGAGCACACCACAGCACTGAGACTGCCCTCATTAGGATTACTAATGACCGCCTCATTTCTGCAAATTCTGCTCTCAACATCATGCTCATTCTCTAGGACCTATCAGCAGCTTTTGATACTGTTTCTCATTCCATATTTCTCAACTGTGTCCCCGAATACGTTGGCCTCCCTGGTGTAGCGCTCTCCTGATTTCAGTCAAACCTCACTAACAGGACAATGCAGGTCACCTTTGGAGACCCATGCTCCTTCCCTTGCTCTAGTCAACCAAGGGGTACCTCAAGGATCAGTGCTGGGGCCTCTCCTCTTTATTATCTACAAGCTTCCCTCCCCAGTTACATTATTTGCTACTATTGGCTGAGTTTTCACTGTTATGCTGATGATACACAGCTACAGTATATCTCAGCACCAAACTTTCCAATTAGCACCTCCCTCCTGTTTATTGTCAAATGCTTGAAAAACATTAAAACCTGGATGACATCCAACCTTCTGAAGCTCAATAATAAGAATAACTGAGCTCTTCATTGCGACTACACGTTGATGGCTACTACATCTCTCTATCCCCCGAGGTCCACAATCTGAATGTCTCTCTGGATGCCATCCGCTCTTTTTAGTCACATATTAAATCTGCATTTTACCAAGAACATCTCCACACTCGTCATTACTCTCCACCACCTCAACTGAAACCCTTATTCATGCTTGCATCACCTCCCACCTGGACTACTGTAATTGTGTCATATTTGGTTTGGTTTGCCCAGCAAAGCTGTGGACATCCTGCAGTATGTATGTGCAGAAATCAGCTGCCTAGTCCAGGCAGCACATCCTACCCACCCTCATGCACTTTCCCTGGCTCCCGGTTAGGGTCCAGTATCTCCTACAAAAACCTCCTCCTCACCTACAAACCTACCTGAGCCCTACCTCCCCACTACCTATCGAACCTTCTCCTCCCCTACACCCTGTCATAGATTCTGCAGTCCACAGACAAGGGTTTACTCTTTATCCCTCACCCCAGGCTGTGGTCTTTTGGTAAGAGAGCCTTCAGTATATATGCTGTCCCAACTCTCTGCCACTCACTCGCTCTAAGATCCACATCTCTAAATATCTTCAAAAAGAAACCAATTTCTCTTATTCACTGGGGCCTTTGGTCTTTAACTCTTTTGTATATAGAGACCTTAAAAGGTACTATGTACATCCAAGTTGTTGGTAGCTGTTCTTGTGGTTGTTAGCATCCACAATAGCGTAGCTGGTATTGTTTTCACTTCTGTCAGTTTGTTTGTTTGTGGCTACGCACACCTATATCTTAAGAGCTGCTTGACATATCACTGTCAAATTTTTTTTTTTTTAGGGAGCAACTTAGGACCAAAAGCTGAAATGAGTTCATGAAAAGATCATCAGATGCTTGGGTGTCTGCAAAGTACACCCAGTTTTCTAAATGTGGACACAGATCTCTGTGTGCATATGCAATCCAACTATATAAGCAAAGATCATGATCTGAAAGTAAGACTTCAAGAGAAGAGGAAATCCTTTAATGTTTATTGCTGATGTTGAAAGAAGAATGAGACGAGAAGAAGAAAAACATTCTAAAAACTAGGTTTTTCCACATTTCACACCTTGACTATGTGATGACGCATTTCTCTATGCTCAGTTTTGCACACGGGTAGTCATCGTGCAGCGTGGACTGTTAACGTGGACTGTGCACATGATGAATTTTTTTGTTTCATGCACAGTATTAGCAACCACGTATGTATACTTTGGCCTTTAAGCATGTGAACCTCTACCTCAGTCTATACTCTCTTGCAGACTGCAACAGGTTTTCTTCTAGGATAGTCCTGATTACAATTCAATCCATCTTCATAGCAACCCTTAGCAGATTGCTGAAACAGGGACAGGGAGGCCGCCTGGGCTAATGTTTAGAGAGGCAGGTTTGGGAGCGGAAGGTCTCAGGTTTGATTCCTAAACCGGCAGGAAAAATGTGGCAGCAGGGGGGGTGAGCAGCACATTCCCCTTTCTGGACCTTTATGGCTGAAGTGCCTTTGAGCAAGGCACCTAACCCCCAACTGCTCTCCAGGTGCCAAAATGTGGCTGCCCACTGCCTCAGGTGTGTGTGTGTGTGCGCTCACTTTGTATGGATTAAATGTATGAGCATAATCAGAACAAAATGCTCCCACTTTGCTTCATTGTGTGGATGGTGCTCTCGGGGCAAATTGAGCAAATCTTGGGTTTCAGCCAAAGCACCACACTTAGTGCCTAAGACAAAGAGCTCAGTTTTGGTCTCCTCACACCAAAAAAACACTTTTCCCTTGTTTGTCTCCTAACTAGATTTCATTTGACATTTTTCTTTAACAATTGCCAAACTATATTTCCCTTACTTCAATATTGTGTGATATTTTGTGTAAATAAAAGGAACAGAATCACAGATGTATTTATATAACTTCCTAGTAGTAACACTACAAAATGAGGAAAAAGGAAATGTCGTCACTATATATGAACAGTACAAAATTGTACAAGTTTCTCCTTTGGATTTTCTCTTTAGCACTCACACTGGAAGTTAGTCATATTCATTTATGATGCTATAATGACACTTCTGTTTGATTTTAATGCCATAAATCAGTGGTGTACCTGTGATTCAGTATTTCTACAGTGCCATATTGCTCAATCCACAGTTTGCCCACAATGACATTGTGTACACAGCAGAAAGGATTTGACCATGTGTATGCCTCGTTGTGCCTGCAAGGAATGAAAACACACATACACACACATAGGGAGAAAGAGAGAGCATGAACATGTGACCAGTCAGAAAAAACACGTATGCATATATTTACCAATATATACACATACGTGTGTGTAAACTATACTGTATGTATATTTATACTTAATAATCTACCTGTCTATGAAAAAAATCAAAGCAAAGAGTATACACTTTTACTGCCACTCAATGCAATATAATCCATTTTGTTTTCATTCAGGTATTTACTTAGAGTTGGTGTTGCGTGACCAGTAGCAACTACCAAGATGGCGGACAGGTGGCGCCATGTGCCTAGGGGTGTAGCTTATCTATTTTATGTTATATCTACGGTAAATATACACTCAGTGACACATGCTCCCATGTCCTCACACACACTTTCATTGTTTAAACAGTAACTCAGAGTTAAGGAACTATCTACACACATCAATATAATCCACATCACAGTGTGTGACTCACTTGAGCAGCTCTAATGTAATGGTTCCTTTTGGTTCTGCTTCCACACTCTTGCCCCAGAACTTGAGCTTTGGGTATATAGAGCCATGGAACAGGAAGTCCTCTGCTAGACTCTCAGCATGGAATGCACTAATTGGTGGGTGATGACTCACCTGTTCTGAGATCCACCTGAAACCCAGATCTTCTCTATGGGGGGCAGGGAGGAGAAGAGAAACAGATAGTTGATAAAGAAAAGGGACGGAAGATATATTGCATTAATACCGTTGAATAAAACCAATCATAATGCAATCCTCCGAACCGCTTAATCCTACTAGGGTCCATGGGGAGGCTGGCGCCCATCTCAGCCGACTCTGGGTGAAGGCAGGATACACCCCGAATAGCTCACCAGTCCATCGCAGGACCAACACACACACAACCATTCACACTCACACTTACACCAAGGGGCATTTTGGAACAGTCAATTAGCCGAATGTGCATGTCTTTGGACAGCTGGAAGAAAACAAAACCGGAGTACCCGGAGGAAACCCACACAAGCACGGGGAGAACATGCAAACTCCACACAGAAACGCTCGAGCCGAGCCTGGGACTCGATCCCAGGACCTTCTTGCTGTGAGGCAGATGTGCTAACCAGTATGCCACTGTGCTGCCCCAATAGAATACTCCACTATTAAAATAATCGTTGAGATACATGGCTGTTGCAGGGTTTTTTGGTTACTATTAGTCGTCTTGCTTTTTCTTTTCCTCGTTAGCTGAAACTCCGATGCTATCAGCCCTGATGGTGCAGTCAGTAAACCGCACATGTACAGGAAGGCTAATTTAAATACGACATTCTAATTATGATCAAATGGTTCATTATTGTATATTTATTCAATTTACAGCCACTACATACAATATCATGTGTTCATATTACTCTATTAAAACAGTTTTTTCCCAACTTCACCCAACTATATAAACTATATATAACTATATAAACATTTTAAAGTATAAAGTAGTGTGTAAACCTATTCCCATTAACTATAGTTCCTCAGTATCAACAATATCTTAAAAAAGTTTACCGTGTGAGCTCATAGGTTTCTCCTAGTAAAGGATTAAATGGCTTTCCAGTTCTGTCCCACTGAGAGGCCACAGCGGACACAGCAAAGGCAGCCACAGCCTGAGGAAGAGGAAGGAAACAATGAGTAAGAGAATTTCTTTTAACAAAGCCAAGGAGCAACTGCCAACAGATTCAAGCATGACATTCTCTATGTCGGTGTATTAAAAGGTAAACCGATTAAACACTCTTCCTCACTTGCCGAACTAAAGTTGCAAAGGCTGGAGCCTATCTCAGCTGACACTGGGCCAAAGTGGGATACACACCCTGAATAGCTTGCCAGACCATCGGAGAGCAACACACACAGCCATTCCAATTCACAGCCACAGCCAGTCCTAGGGGCAATTTGAAACAGCCGATTAGCCTAATGTGCATGTCTTTGGACCGTCGGAGGAAACCAGAGTACACATGTAAACTCCACACAGCAACGCCCGAGCCCAGGACTCGAACCCAAAACCTTCTTGTTGTGAGGGTAGTGTGCTAACCACTACACATTGTTGGGTTATTGTTATTGGACCCAATTAGACATCTATGAGTTATATTTTAATATAGCCTAAGGGTTAACTACAATTTTATGCCTCAGCCCCCTAATTGGGGGCTAAACTCATCTCTAAACGATAATAATCCGTCTGTTCACAGTTGCATTCCACACACTAATTCAAAAACGTCATCACCGATCACAGTTTTTGGTGTGGACGTTGGGACTGTGTAACTATACAAGCCTATCAATTTTCGTCGTGATCATATATCCAATATGGCCGCCGCAGGTTGATGAATTCTGCCAGCATTGTGGGGCTATTTTTATATTTAAATATGCAAAAAGGGTAAAATGTAGAGTAGTAATAAATACTTGTGTGTTTGAGGACTTATGTTTTGATATACTGGCTTTGGTACATGAAATATTGGAGTTAAACTGGGTTCAACGCACACAGTAATGAAAGCTATTAGACATTTTTCACTTCTGGCACGTATAGAAACTATGAATACAGGGAGAACTTTAACAGACATGTTGTAAGTACACCTATGTCCACCTGCATTCTCTCAATGGAGTCCGACTCTGCACAGGCTTTGTGGATGAGGTATGTGTGCTCCATGTACTCGCTGATTCTCTGCAGAAAGCTTAGCGGCTCATTGAACACAATGGGCATGGTGATTTTAGACAGTTCCTGCAACAGTAAGAAAACTGAGTTGTTCACATTCACAACACCTGTTATGACTACATTTAAGCCACTAGTTAATGTGTCAGATGGTCTCACCAGTCCGATGCACTTCTTCAGGATACTCCATATGCTGAAGTTATTTCTGGAGAACATGGCGGCTGGAAGAGCTTTTCTGAAAAACAAAGATCACATCCACATTAGCAACCATGACCTGCTGCTTTAAGTAAAACGTTACACTGTACAGTTGCAGTCACTATCGAGCAGCATGTTATATGAACACACAGGCTAACAACACCCACGAAAACGAACTCAGCCAAGGAATCGGACTGTACCTGCGTTTCTTGATTCCATTCTCTTGTACAGTGCCACTGTTCTTCTCCGCACCAGCATCCACTACTGCATCTTTAAAACTGGCTTCTGATGTGCCCTCACATGACTCGTCTGAATCCAAGCCTGTCACACAAAAGATTCAGAATGACACAGGAGGATTTTCAGATTAACGATGGCAACCCCCTTGTGGTGCAGTGACCCTGTTTTGGTATGGGAAACCCCAAAAACTGATTTAATCCAAAAATAAAAGCAGAATCACAACAGTATGAGGTAAATAAGATCCTGTGAAAGTTTGGTTGAAATCAGCCGACTGTAGAACTTGAGGACGTGCGATGTGAAACGTGTGATGACAGACGATGACAAGGACAATGCAAGACGACACGGTGAGCCCGATGCATCACTCCAGCTTCGCTGACAGGCGACACAATCAGACTGAGATTCATATACATTCTCATCCCTCACTTAATTGCCAAACTGCTCAGTCCTCTATTAGGGCCACGGGGAGGCTAGAGCCCATCACAGCCGACACTGGGTGAAAGCATGGTGCACCATGAACAGCTCCCCAGACCACTGCAGGGCCACACACAACCAGTCACACTCACACTTAGGGGCAATTCAAAACAGCCAATTAGCTCGATGTGCATTTCTTTGGACTGTGGGATGGGGAGCACGGGGAGAATATGCAAACTCCACACAGAAATGTCCAAGCCGAGCAAAGAACCTTCTTGCTGTGTAGTGAAAGTGCTAACCACCACAGCACCGTGCCACCACACATTAATCAAAATCAATGCATACGTGTGCTCACATTCACTTTGGGTTAGATTTTTTCAAGGTAGTACTTTTTTTAATGCTTGTAATTACACTTCACCCTCGATTTCCCGGATTATTAGGGTGGACAGTCTGTCCGGGGACCTCAAAAGTCCGGCAATCGCCAATGTCCGGGGTCTCTACCCTTACCCGGACATTTACCATAATCAGTCTGGCAATCACCATTATTCAGCAGCAGTCCCGGACTTTTACACACTTATCCGACACTCAGTACACAATATTGTGTTTCCTCAAACTTAAGGAGCGAATCAGCACATGCTTTTATCACATTCGTTTTAAATGTGGGTTCCGGCTCGTCGTCACTGTCCTCACTTTCACTTTCCCTTAGCTCTCCGTCACTGATGCCACTCTCTGTTCATCCGACATTATTTCGTGCCCCTCTACTGCTTCATTTCGTCCATCCACTCGGACGGGGACGGGAGGGAAGTTTGAAAATCATGACCGACCCGGACTTCCATCATCGATTCGATCAGACTTTTCCGGGCATTTGTCCGGCAATACCAAATAAAGTCTGGGAAAAAGGGGTACGGGAAATCGAGGGTGAAGTGTATATGTATTCTCCCTTACATGCTCTGATCATGCTGTGGGTTTTATCGGATCATGTAGCAGAGTCACAACCTCACATGCTCTGACTGTCAGGAAAACGTGGAACTTGGAATTCTGTATTCACCGTTACTGAAATCCACTCAATCCATAAACCAGAGATACAAATACATACAAAGATTGATTTTAACAACATTACAAATCCTCTCAAAGGAAGGCAACAGTTTCTATGCATTAGTTTTCGGTTCCTGTACATGTTTTCATGAAGAGGAGGAGATTGAATTGCCACATGAGCACAACCAATCATCTCCATAACATTTGTAAAACCAGAAGCCCAATACAAGTTTCCCTGCTCTTCTCCTTGTTTAGTTGTGTTTTTCAAAAAAAATTCGTGAGCCCCAAAATATCTGGACAAGGCTGCAATACATACAATTTTCTGAAAGCGTGTGCCGTTGTTTTCCCTCCCTCCATGACCACGGCAACTAGACCAAACGTTTAATCAGCGGGAATGAATTTTTTTTCTTAACCGAACGTCCAGCGCGCATCAGCTCGACTTGTCTACAGTGAAGATTCTTCAGCGATTCGACTAATGACAGTAACGTGTAAGTTTCTCTGAAAGGATTTTATTATATTTACAGAACCTCAGACTAATCTAAAGTAACTGTATAGCATTACAGTTTATCTTTAATTAATGACATTTAATTGAGAATCACGATGTAAAGGAGATGTGCACAGTACAGGTAAACTGAGCAGTGTAATGTATAAGCAATGCAATGCTGAATAAAACTTCACTTAAACTGCATATTCCCTGAATAAAATAACATATTTCAAATTAAAGATTTATGAATGAAAACTGTCATATAGTTATATTAATGTGTCGTGTTAAATTAATGCACTGAAATACTGGTTTATAAACTACTAAAATACTACTATAAAATACTCCTTTATAAACTAATGTTTATAAAAAACAATAATTACAAATACTAATTAATTCACACAAAAGAAAGTTGCATACTTTAATACAATTAAGCAATTAATCTTCTTTGTGCTTGGCAAGATGTCTTATCGATATTACGTGACTGACATTGTAGATATTAGAAATCAAGGTCCACTTCCTTGTATAGATTATATTTTATTGTGAAGTACACCCAAAATCCCATACATTCTAAATACAATGCACTTTCATTTTTGATTTTATGATGTACACTGTACAAGAGTATGAAATAAATTACTACTACCACTACTACTATGAGTAACATGAAGAGCTAAAAATTCAGATCACAGAATCCTTATATCCGTAGAAAAGAATATTTTTGGCAAACAAGGAGTTTTCCAGTGCGGTGTACTATGCCTAGTTTGGTATAGGTGAGGATAAGCATATAGGAAATATGGCCCACACAAGCTTTTTCATTTTAAGTGGGCTCAGAGTTGAAGGTCAAGGTCACAGTGAGCTAATGTTGGTACACAACACACCATCTTACCACCCTACATGCATCCACCAAGTCTGAGGGAGGCGCCGCTGACGAATCAGAAGTTACAGCCCAGATCACTATAGTGTCTGCAACATATGGGGCAGAATAACGCATAGAAAAGTTTTCTTGTACAATGTACAGCTTTTCTTTTCTGAATAACTCTCATACTCAATGAAAATTGGTACTATAACTAAAACATCCCTAGATGAACAAAATCAAATTGGAAATTGAATCGAATTAGGTTTGAATCAGAAAATCACTGCTGATACCCAGCGCTACTAATTGCAGCCGAATATCCAACAGCAGCAGCGGCGCTCACACAATCCTCATCAGTATCCAGAGGAGAGCCTTAATAATGACAAACTCCTTTAGAAAACTACAAAGACTTTAATTAAACCACCCCCTTCTGCTACCAAAGGTCGAATGCTCTAAGTAGCATTTGCTAGTGACTAAAGTAGCTCAAAACCAAGAGCTAGCCTCAACAACTCCAGATAAAAGTCATCACCATGACCACCAAGCATCGAGATGAAGGAACAAAACTGGTGACTTGATACGCTGGACAGAGTCACGTCAACCTTTGTTATCAAATACAACCTGACTAGAACAAAGAGTTTTGAAACATTATATGGCTTTAATGGTCTAATTCTCCCTCTTATTGATTTATCCATCTTGGTGTACACAGCAGGGAGAACCTGTCAGCCAGTCTGGTCAAGGCTGCTACATTATTAAAGGCATGGGTAAAGAGGAAAGGTAAGATGATACCCAGGTGTCTGGTTATTGTGCTTCACTGGCCTGTAAAAGGCAAACAAACAGCCTGATGAGGTTCATTTAGAAAGAGCAACATTGAAAAAAGTGATAAAGAGAGTTACGAGAGATACGGCAGGTCACTGAGGGCAGTTCTGGAAGTGCTGTTTAAAAACAGCCGTAACCCTGTCGAAGCATGATTCTTATTTCTTTGGCTTACACTTTTTCAAGAAATCTCCAGAAATATAATTAAAAGAAAAGTTTAATAATTAACAATAAGTCTGATTGTGGAGTGGCTGATTGCCTTTTTTTTTTTGCTGATTGCTCTGGTTCTCTCTTTTAAGTTTTGCTGCCATAGTCAGTCATGCCAGAGTCCCTGCTTACACTCAGCACTAATAAACACTCTTATGAGCATTCCTAACAATATCTCTCTCTCTCTCTCTCTCTCTGTTCTTGTTGAGGTACACATGCTACTTCTGAGATACCATTGATCCTGATCCTTCGGCTCTCTGAATCCGGCGATCCATCCTGATATGCTACTACTGGTTGGAATTCTCATCTTAGAAGCCCCTCACTTGAGGGAGTTTTTCCGTCGCTGTGGGCTTGCTCATTGGGGATGTGTTGGGTTTATAGAGAAATGTTTAACTTATTTATTAAATTTGTTTTGCTATGGAAAGCTGCTTTGCGACAGTGTCAATTGCAAAAAGTGCTATACAAATAAAACTGAATTTAATTGGTTAGAAGCTATGAAATTTGCATGCATTTAATGTAACCAACTAGCATTTTACAGCACGACTTGCTATTCCTTATTGTTGCTTACCCTACTCATCACAGCTTGCAACCCCAAATAAATAAGTACACACACACACACACACAAAAAATAATAATAATAATAATAATAATTAAAAAAAGGAAGTTCTGGGCTCAGCGAGTGTGCTTCTGTGTGGAGTTTGCATGTTCACCCTGTGCTTGCGTGGGTTTCCTCCAACAATCCAAAGACATGCACATTAGGCTAACTGGTTGTTCCAAATTACCCCTAGATGTGAGTGTGAATGGTTGTGTGTGTTGGCCCTACAGCAGTCTGCCAAGCTGTCCAGGGTGCACCCTGCCTTCAACCAGTGTCTGCTGAGATCTGCATCCCTAGTACGATAAAGTGGGTCTGTGGCATGATGAACTTCCTTTCATTTGTTAATATACATCCATTCCTGAATATCAGGCCTCCAGCACATTCCAAAAAGAAAGTTGGGACAGAGTGGGGGAAATTCAGGGCTCATAAGGAGGTAAAAGAAATAATGGCATGATTTGACACAGACAGGTGATGTCACCAGGTGACTATAATCATGACTTGGTACAAAAGCAGCATCCAGAAAAGGCCTAGTCTCTGAGGAGTGAAGGTGAGCAGAGTGTCTCCTATTTGTGAACAAATGTGACAAAATGATTTAAAATGTTTAAAAACGATGATCCTGTCACTTCTTCTGATCGACCACGAGCTCCGTCAATGTCTCTGCATAACCCGACACAAACTCCATTTACAAGCATCTGTCACAAACTACAAACATGGCTGTCACAAACTACATTTCAACTTGCAAGCGTGTGTGCTTCAGCTCACCTGAGTTTTGATCTCACGTGATTCGCATTCACACCAAACAGTCACTCTATTTAAGGTAATTGGAAGTTTCGCCCTCTACAGTGCATGATATCATTCAACAACTGAAAGAATTTGCGGGGCTTAAAATTCTTTAAAAAAAAGAATTTTTTTTGGCATGGCACAAGCTACCTGCAAAAGTTACTTGCATCAAAACAAAATAGCCTGAGCCTTACCTTTACTGTTATATCCTTGCTAATATTCAGCTTCTTGATCAGCAAACAAGTTGAAACAGTCAGTAAGCAGGTTAAACAGCACATGATCACATAAAGCACACGGCTTTCACATTGTTTTTGAGTAGCAGGAGACCCACTAAAAGTAGCAGGAATCTCTGTCCTCATGATGTCATCATTACCGTTAACCACCTTAAACATGACCCAGAAGGCGACGCTGAATTGAGGATCCATCATAAGAGATTGACGGACACACGTGACACTGCACTGTCTGAATTAAACTTATTCGGCTCATATATTGTACTGAACCTGCCCTTCGAATGTAAATAAAACAAATCCAAGTGCTTCCTTTCTTTTTTGAAGACTTTTTCACGCTTTTTTCTCTGTATATTTTAC